>BLSH010444136.1:1737025-1776038 GCA_018402905.1 Glandirana rugosa | reverse complement strand
TTTTTTATCATTTTGTTCACACAAATAGAGCTTTCTTTTGGTGGTATTTGATCACCCCTGCGGTTTTTATTTTTTGCGCTGCAAATAAAAACAGACCGAAAATTTTGAAAAAAAAAATTCTCTATTTTTGTCACAAAACTTTGTAAATAAGTAAATTTTCTCCATCACTGGTGGGCACTGATGAGGCTACACTGACGGGCACTGATGTGGCAGTACTGATTGGCACTGATGAGGTGGCACTGATGATGAGGCACTTCTATGCAGCGATGATGCGCACTGTTAGGCGGCACTGATAAGCAGCACTGACGGGTACTGAGAGGTGGCACTGATATACAGCACTGACGGGCACTGATATGCAGCACTGACGGACACTGCTAAGCGGCACTGATGGGCACTCATAGACAGCACTGATTAGCACTCATAGGCGGCACTGGGCACTGATAGGTGGCACTGATGGGCACTGATAGGTGGGCACTGGTAGGTGGCAATGGTGGGCACTGATATGTGGCACTGGTATGCATTGATAGGGGCACTGGTGGGTACTAATAGTGGCACTTGTGGGCATATACACTAATAGGGGCTCATTCCCTGGTGGTCTAGGGTGGCATCTGAAGGTGGCACTGAGTGCCATCCACACTGGGCACTATGTCACTTACCTGGTGGTCTAGGGGGTCTCCCTGGTGGTCCAGATCGGGTTCCTGGATTGCTCACGGCTGGTCACATGGTAAAGTGCTTCGGATCGAAGCACTTTACCGAGATCGGTATTGCGGGGGGTCAGACTGACCTCCCACACCACTGATCACCGCGATGCGCGCCCCCCCGGGCGCGCGGCGGCTTGTTATCCTGAGGACGTCATATGACATCCAGTCAGGATAACTAAGCCACTTCCCGGCCGTCATTTTGCATACGGCGGTCGGGAAGTGGTTAAAGAGGAAGTAAACCCAGATTGGGTTTACTTCCTCAATATAACCCTGTAAAGTAGAAGCATAATGGGCTACTATGCATCGCATAGTAGCCCATTATGTGCCACTTACCTGGAAACTAAGCCTGCGGCGTCCAGCGATGTCCCCGCTCCAAGCCGCATCCATCTTCTGCCCCTCTTCCTTCCGGGGCCGCGACTCCGGCTCTGTGACTGGCCAGAGTCGCGTGACGTCACTCCCACGCTTGCGCGAGGGAGCCGACGTCGGCACAGGGTCAGTGAAGAAACGGCACGGAGGCCGTTTCTTCACTGTGCATGTGCCGACATGACATTGGCACATGCAAAACACTGCATATCTCCTGAACCGTGCAGGTTTGGGAGATATGCAAGGCACCTACAGGTAAGCCTTATTATTCTAGGCTTACCTGTAGTTTAAAGTGATTGACAACCACTTTAATGTGAAAAACAAAAGGAGGTTTGTTAAAAAATATCTCAAGGGGCAAGCAGCCTGACGAGAGAACCCACGCTATGGAAAATAAGTGAATATAATACATTGATCGAGAGCAGCTGGTGTAACAGGTTGAAGCCTTATAGAGTAGTGACAAATTATATGACCGCGCTCATCAGCAAAAATATGTACAAATATGCAAAAATGACAGTCCATATAGACTGGATCCTTGTCTAAGATGTGTTAGGTTGCCAAGACCATCACCAGGAGGGTTGTACCTTTTACTGTTTGTGGTGGAAATGTAACTTTTCTTTTTCTTTCCCAATAGATTCCTGCAACCAAAACTATGCCAGCTTAGAGCACGGTTTATTCCATCATTGCTGCTGTATAGTTATAAAGTTCAGTGATCTGCAGTCTGTAAACATTGGGCTTTTCGATCAGTACTTTAGAATAACAGGTAAACACTGTTTCTTTTAATCTAACACTGGGTTCTTTACATTTATACAGGTTCATCTCATAAAATTAGTATATCATGAAAAAGTTAATTTTTTTCAGTAATTCAATTTAAAAAGTGAAACTCATATATTTTATATAGATGCTTTACACAAAGAGTGATCTATTCCAAGCATCTCTTTCTTTTAATTTTGAGGATTATGGCTTACACCTAGTGAAAACCCAAAATTCAGTATCTCAGAAAATTATAATATAACATAAGACCATTAAAAAAAAAAAGTATTTTTAATACAGAAATACTGGCTTACTGAACAGTAGTATATCCATGTCCATGTACAGTATAGTATGCACTCAATACTTGGTCGGGGCTCCTTTTGCATGAATTACTGCATCAATGCGGCGTGGCATGGAGGAGATCAGCCTGTGGCCCTGCTGAGGTGTTATGGAAGCACAGGTTGCTTTTATAGCGGCCTTCAGCTCGTCTGAATTGTTGGGTCTTGTATCTCTCATCTTCCTCTTGACAATACCCCACAGATTCTTTATGGGGTTTAGGTCAGGCTAGTTTGCTGGCCAATCAAGCACAGTGATACCATGATCAATAAAGCTGGTACTGGTACATTTGGCAGTGTGGGCAGGTATCAAGTCCTGCTGGAAAATAAAATCAGCATCTCCATGAAAGTTGTCAGCAGAGGGAAGCATGAAGTGTTCTAGAATTTCCTGGTTGGGGGCTGCGCTGACTTTGGACTTGATAAAACACAGTGGACCAACACCAGCAGATGACATGGCTCCCCAAATCATTGCGGAAGGTGGAACATTTTGCATTTCATTTGGAAATCAAGGTCCCAGAGTTTGGAAGAAGAGTGGAGTGGTACAGAATCCAAGTTGCATGAGGTCCAGTGTGAAGTTTCCACAGTCATTGATGATTTGGGGAGCCATATCATCTGCTGGTGTTGGCTCACTGTGTTTTATCAAGTCCAAAGTCAGCGCAGCCCCCAACCAGGAAATTCTAGAGCACTTCATGCTTCCCTCTGCTGACCAGCTTTATTGAGATGCTGATTTCATTTTCCAGCAGGACTTGGCTCCAGCCCACACTGCCAAAAGAACCAATACCTGGTTTATTGATCATGGTATCACTGTGCTTGATTGACCAGCAAGCTCGGCTGACTTTGCACTCCCGGGATTATCCTTACTGTACTTTATCACTGCCTTGCAGTATTTGATTGACCTTTTATCTATCCTACACTGAACTTTTGCTACAGAAGATGTTTCAGTTACCTCAGGGTTGTTTCTTTAATTTTCCTAGAATGGGGTCCTATAGCCTTATCTCTGGAGTCTTTACTAGTGCTCACGGATGGAACTTTGAACTCGTTCATTTGCACTTTGTTTTTTCGTGCTTTTTTTCTTCAAATCAACTTTTTCTCTCCCCTTTTTTGGGGGGGGTGTTTCAATAAGAGACTTTTGATGGTAAATTGTTGGTGTGGAGTTACCAGCCATCACCCAGTGACTGTTACAGGGGGTTTAGGGTCTAAGCTGGATGCCAAGTTATGGTTCTGTTTTTTTCTTTCTACTCGGGTATTACAGCAGGGTAGGTTTTTCTAAGCTCCAGGGGCCATCTTGTGGGGAGTCTATGCAACTGCACTTTACTAACCTTATTTTACTTCACAGCTGTTCTGCACCATTATTAATGTCCTGGTTTATGACTTGCATTGATGGCGGTCTCACTTAATATACTTTCATGGAATATGCAGGGTCTTAATGATAAGGTTAAGAGGGCAGCTATGTTCTCCTATTTGAAAAATGGCCGGCCACATGTGGTTCTTTTGCAGGAAACACATCTGGACGCGGGCAAGGTGCTTTCCCTCCGCAGGCCATGGATACACACAATGTATCATGCCTGTTACTCATAATATGCCAGGTGGGTAACGATTTTACTGAGCTAGAGAGTTTCCTGCATGGACCAAAAGGTTATTACAGACCCTGGGGAGCGCTATGTCATTGTGGTTTTGGAAATTCACCAGATCATAATGGTAATAGCCAGTATTTATGTTCTTCCACCCTTTCAAGAGCAACTGCTGTGTGCCATGCTGACCGTTTTCGCTCCATACATGCACTCTACTCCTGGCGGGTGATTTTAATGCCATCCTGGATGGGGGGCTGGATGCCACTAATGTGGCTAGGCTTCCTCCCACTGATTTTTTGTCATGGGTGTCTGCAGCTCAGCTCACTGAGTTGTGGCGGTGGAAAAACCCAGGAGTTAAGGGCTATTCATGTTTGTCCTCTACCCACAAAACTGCTTCAACGATAGATTTTGCTTTCGCAAACCCCGCTTGTCTCAATTTTGTTCATGCCGCCACTTATTTGGCGAGAGGACTGTCGGATCACAACCCCTTGTTGGTAACTCTGGCATTATCTGTCAGGACTGGGGGGGAATGCATGGAGGTTGTCCCCTGGTTGGATACAAATGGAGCGGGTGGTTCAGCAGGTGCAACAGCCCTTAACTAATATTTGAGGGGAGAATGCCTCCTCGGCTACTGATATGGTGATCTGGGACTCCTTTAAGCAGTAATGCGAGGCCAGTATATTTCTGCTATCAAGACAGTTTGAAAGGAGCACACTGCCGAGAGGGAGAGATTACAGAGTGAAGAGCGTAAGTTGGAGGAAGAGTATGCTGCTGCCCCTGGCGATACTACCTTTGCATCCCTGGAGGGAGCCAGACGACCGCTTACTCTGTTGGACACAGACCTTGCACACACCACCTTGCAACATAGGGCTGAATCCCTTTTTGAAAAGTGACTAAAATGGCAGGTTACTGGCGGCATTGGTGGCTGACCAGAGGGCTCCGGTCAGTGTGCCATGCATCCGTTCACAGACTGGGGACATGATTAAGGATCCTACTTCTAGTATGCAATGTTTTGTTGAGTATTACTCTGACTTATATTACCCCATTCCCCTCTGTGACAAGCACGGGTTGCTAACTCTTCTGGGAAGCCTTCCTGTACACACACTGCAGGTGGATGACAGTGCATGGTTAGACCAGGACATTACTTTAAAAGAAGTAGAGGCTGCCATTTCATCTTTCCCACCTAACAAATCCCCGGGCCCAGATGGGTTCCCAGTGGAATGGTACAGACAATACTCAGATACCTTGGGTCATAGGCTACTGACCTTATATAAGAATTGTTTTGAAAACGGGGTCTTACCCTCCTCTATGTTGGTTGCCTATGTGGTATTCCTGCCTAAGCCGGGAAATGATCCTACTCACTATTCATCATATAGACCAATTTCACTCCTCAATGCAGGCCTTTTCACCAAAATTTTGGCCACTAAAGTGTTACCGTCTCTGGTGGACGTGGATCAGACTGGCTTCATGCCGGGAAAATCCACAGACACTAACCTGCATCATCTGTTTATCTGCAAATTTCTCATAACACCATGGGAACTAGGGCTGTGTTCTCTTTGGATATGGCCAAAGCCTTTGATTCTGTGGACTGGGACTATATGACACTGGTATTGGAACGTATGGGCTTTGTACCAACCTATCGTAGGTGGGTAGGCCTTTTATACAGCAAACCTAGAATGACCTTTAAGATTGGGTCCTCCATCTCACCCTTTGTCGCAGGGCAGGGGGACTAGACAGGGTTGCCCCTTGTCCCCCTTCTTATTCTCCCTAATGATTGAACCCAAAGCGGTAGTGCTGCGCTCCTCTCCTGATCTGGGGGCCCTAGCGGTTGGGAACATCAGAGAATGGTTGGCGCTCTATGCAGATTACCTATTGCTCTTTCTAAAGGACCCGGCCAGATCCCTGCGTGCAGTCCTTGCCATCCTAGACAAATTTGTGGTCTTCTCGGGTCTTAACGTCAATTGGGATAAATCCACTATCCTCCAATTAGACACCGCACACAAGCCGCGATGGATCCTGGCCTTCCCCTGCAGTGAGTTACCCAGGTCACCTATTTGGGGGTCCGTGTTTCTGCAAGGGTGGCGGATAATTATAGCCTTAATCTACAGCCCTTGTTGGATCTCTTAAAGAGGAGATTTGAGATCTGTGTGTTGGTCTTCCTTTGTCGGCCATTGGACGCATAAACCTCCTTAAAATGAAGATATTGCCGGTCTTTCTTTATTTTCTATGTAACTCACCTATCTGGAACCCACATACCTTTTTTCGCCAGGTACACATCATTTGGCGGGGCGGGGAGTGTTTGCAAGGAGAGGGCTGCTTGGGGAGGGAGGGGATGCTGCCACAATTCTGGAGGCTGCTGTGCTGGGGTCCTATGAGGGCCTATGGCTACTGTTATATAGGGGCGCAGGGGCCCATATCCTTTGAGCACGATGCAAGCCACCATCAGAGCGTGGGATGGGATCCAGAAATTGCTGGATCCTACCTCGACTTCTGTATCCCCAGCTTCCCCACTGTGGAGGAACACTGTTGAATTGCCGGATCCGATCATGTGGGTGTCCAAGGGTATTAAAACTGTGGGCGATGTCACTGGCGGGAGCAGGCTACTACAATTCTTGGACCTGAAACAAAAGTTTGGCTACCGAATTCATACCTGTTTCGGCACCTCCAGATGAGGCACGCTTTTGTGTCTCAGCTCGGTTCTGCCGAGTTGAAGCTCACGACCTCCGTTCTTGAAAGTGTCTTGTGGAATGACACTTTGAAAAAAACATTACCTGAACTGTATAAGGAATTATTTTCACCCTCTCCCCCCTTGGTGATTAAATGCAGGGCACAGTGGGTCGAATAGGTCCCAAGTTTAGACGGTGATGACTGTGATGATATCTGGAGCATTCCTTTTGCACATTTAGTGTCTGCCAGGGATAGACTAATACAATTTGTTCTTGCACAGAATTTACTATACACCGGCGAGATTAGCCAACATCTATCCCGGAGCCTTGGTTGAATGCTCGCATTCCCCGACTAACTTTAGTCATGTCTTTTGGAGTTGTCCGGCAGTCCAGGAGTTCTGGTCTGCGGTGGGGAGATACATAACACAAATCACTTTGGTGCCTGTGCCCCTGACGGCGGCGGTCTGCCTGCTTGGCCTGGTGGAGGGCTTGGTGCCCATGAGGGCCCAGCACACATTACTTAATATATTATTATTTTATGCATGCAAGGCAATACTCCTCTATTGGAAAAAAAACATAGCACCTTCCTTGTCCTACTGGAAGTGGCTAGTTAATTGAGTGGTCCCATTCTACAAATCAACATACCTTTTGGGTGTCCGAAAAAATTTGATAAAGTTTGGAAGATATGGTTGGACAGTGACAGATCTGTGACATAGGCGAGGTGAGAGCTGAAAACTAATGTGAAAATTGTATTGCTAAGACAAATGCCTAATTACACATGATTTTACCCTCGCTGGTTTTGACGGCTTGGCTATTGAGTCCCAGGTATTGAGGGATAGGGGTGTCTCGGACTCCGTAATCCCGACTATGATAAAAGCACGTAAGAGTTCCTCACGTAAGATTTATCATAGGACCTGGAAGGCCTACATTACTTGGTGCGAGGCAGGGGGTTGGAACCCCCGCTCTTATAGAGTATCCAGAGTACTGGCATTTTTACAGCAAGGTCTGGACAAGAACCTGGCATTAAGTACGCTTAAGGGGCAGATTTCGGCCCTGGCGGTTCTTTTTCAACAGCCCTTGGCGTCTCATTTATTGATCCGTACATTTGTACAGGAGGTACGTCATGTGGCTCCTCGGATACGGTCGCCTTTGGCACCGTGGGATTTGAATCTGGTGCTTTCTGTGTTGCAGAAACCGCCATATGAAAGTATTAGGGACATTCCCTTACAGTTGTTGTCGCAGAAGGTGGCCTTTCTGGTAGCTATCACATCCGCCAGGCAGGTGTCGGAGTTAGCAGAATTATCCTGCAAGTCACCTTACCTGGTGCTCCATAAGGACAAGGCAGTTTTGCGACCTTCCCCTTCGTTTCTTCCGAAGGTGGTTTCTTCTTTTCATTTAAATGAGGATATTGTTCTCCCCTCATTGTGCCCGCACCCATCACATCCCAAAGAAGTTGAGCTGCATTCTTTGGATGTGGTGAGGGCCTTGCGGGTGTATTTAAGTTCTACAGCTTCCTTTCGGAAGTCTGATTCTTTATTTTTGCTGACGGAAGGGTCACGCAAAGGTATGGCGGCCTCGTCAGCTACCGTGTCTCGTTGGATACGGAAGACCGTGACTCATGCATATGAGATTCGGGGTAAGGTTCCCCCGTTTCCAGTCACGGCTTATTCCACCAGGGCAGTTAGTACGTCCTGGGCGTTTAGACACCAAGCCTCGGTGTCTCAGGTGTGCAAGGCGGCTACTTGGGCCTCCGTGCACACGTTTACTAAGTTTTACAAAATTGATGTTGCAGCATCCTCGGATGCTGCTTTTGGCCGCAAGGTATTACAAGCGGCAGTATAGGCGCGGTTAGCACCGCCTGAGAGGGCGTTTTTCTGTTGGGTACAATTGTTATGATTTTGCCCACCCCTCTTGATTGGCACAGCTTTGGGACATCCTCATGTGTCATAAGAATGCTGCGTCTGTCAGTGAACGGAAGAGAAAAGGGGATTTTTTGTATAACTTACCGTAAAATCCTTTTCTCTGAGTTCACTGACAGACGCAGCACCCATCCCTCTGCGTTGGTTTTGTACAGCTTGTTACGAACTGATGTGCTGTACAGAGCAGGGGGATTATATGCTAAGGTGAGGACGGCCCCCTGGGAGGGGCCAACCTACACTTTTGTTTGTTTTGCCTAGGCTACTCCTAGTAGGATGAGCATAGCCCCATGTGTCATAAGAATGCTGCGTCTGTCAGTGAACTCAGAGAAAAGGATTTTACGGTAAGTTATACAAAAAATCCCTTTTTTCTAGCAGGATTTGGCACCTTCCCACACTGCCAAATGTACCAGTACCTGCTTTAATGATCATGGTACCACTGTGCTTGATTGGCCAGCAAACTCGCCTGACCTAAACCCCATAGAGAATCTTTGGGGTATTGTCAAGAGGAAGATGAGAGATACAAGACCCAACAATTCAGACGAGCTGAAGGCCGCTATAAAAGCAACCTGGGCTTCCATAACACCTCAGCAGGGCCACAGGCTGATCTCCTCCATGCCACGCCGCATTGATGCAGTAATTCATGCAAAAGGAGCCCCGGCCAAGTATTGAGTGCATACTATACTGTGCATGGGCATACTTTTCTGTATTAAAAATCTTTTTTTTTTTTTTTTTTTTTATTGGTCTTATGTAATATTCTAATTTTGAGATACTGAATTTTGGGTTTTCTCTAGCTGTAAGCCATAATCATCAAAATTAAAAGAAAGAAATGCCTGAAATATATCACTGTGTAACGCATCTATATAAAATATGAGTTCCACTTTTTGAAATGAATTACTGAAATGACTTTTTGATTATCTAATTTATGAGATGCACCTATATATAGATAGTATGGTGATCTTATTTATTGTTAGAATGAGTCATAAAACTTGGATAACATTTGCAATAAAACGTTTTGCGTTTGTCAGAGTTCCAACAGAAGCCTGAATGAAAGGGCCACTCTGCTAAGGAACACAATATTTTTTTAATGATATATAGTATTATGTAGTTAGATCATGGGTGTTGCAAAATATGAAGGTTCAACATCAAAACACACACTGCAAACATATGTATGTCATTGTAACTTGCCTTACTTATATCTTCATTTGTATAATGCAACTGTTGGCTAAATAAAGTCATTACTTAAAAAAAAAACCAAAAAGGCAATATGTGTTTTTTTCTTTTACATAGTAAAAGTGGACCTTCTATCAATATATTTGCATTAATGGGAACAGTTGACATATATCATAAGCGTTTCCCTGAGTTCTTCTTTTAAAGATTAGGGGATTGAAACACACATATTACATCAATATAAAAAACAGGACATTTGTTCCGTGTTAAATTGATTTAATTCTTTTTTTTTTTTTTTTTTTAATATTAATTTTTAGGGTGATTGTGTGTATATTGTTGTTAACTGCTATTATCATTTTCTGGTTATAGATGCATATCTTTTTTATTTAGATATTGAGAATGTAAATATAGTTACAACTATAGCGGTTGTCAGTCAATTTAACTTTTTGTTTTTAAATGTTTACAAGTTTTAAAATGTCCTTTCTATAATTGACACACACACACACGAAAAAGTATTCATACCCATTGACATTTTCCACATTTTGTCATGTTACAACCAGAAACGTAAATGTATTTTATGTGATAGACCAACACAATGTGGCACATAATTGTGAAGTGGAAGGAAAATGATAACTGGTTTTCAAAATGTTTTACAAATAAATATGTGAAAAGTGTGGCGTGCATTTGTATTCAGCCCCCCTGAGTCAATAATTTGTAGAACCACCTTTTGCTGCAATTACTGCTGCAAGTCTTTTTGGGTATGTCTGTACCAGCTTTGCACATCTAGAGTGATATTTTTGCCCATTCTTCTTTGCAAAATAGCTCAAGCTCTGCCAGATTGGATGGAGAGCTTCTGTGTACAGCAATTTTCAAATCTTGAATATGCTTTGATCTAAACCATTCCATTGTAGCTCTGTCTGTATGTTTAGGGTCATTGTCCTGCTGGATGGTAAACCTCCGCCCCAGTCTTTTGCCGACTCAACCAGGTTTTCTTCTAAGATTGCCCTGTATTTGGCTCCATCCATCTTCCCATCAACTCTGATCAGCTTCCCTGTCCCTGATAAAGAAAAGCATCCCCACAACATGATGCTGTCACCACCATGTTTCACTGTGGGGATTTGGTGTTTAGGGTGATGTGCAGTGTTAGTTTTCCATCACACATAGCTTTTAGGCCAAAAAGTTCAATTTTGGTCTCATCTGACCAGAGCACCCTTCTTCCACATGTTTGTTGTGTCCCTCACATGGCTTCTCGCAAACTGCAAACGACACTTCTTATGGCTTTCTTTCAACAATGGCTTTTTTCTTGCCATTCTTCCATTAAGACCAGATTTGTGGAGAGCATGACTAATAGTTGTTCTGTGGACAGATTCTCCCAACTGAGCTGTGGTTCTCTGCAGCTCCTCCAGAGTTACCATGGGCCTCTTGGCTGCTTCTCTGATTAATGCTCTCCTTGCCTGGCCTGTCAGTTTAGGTTGACAGCCATGTCTTGGTAGGTTTGCAGTGGTGCCATACTTTTTCCATTTTCGGATGATGGATTGAACAGTGCTCCATGAGATGTTCAAAGCTGGGGATATTTTTTCTTTATAACCTAACCCTGCTTTAAACTTCTCCACAACTTTGTCCCTGACCTGTCTGGTGTGTTCCTTGGCCTTCATGATGCTGTTTGTTCTGTAAGGTTCTGTAACAAACCTCGGAGGGCTTCGCAGAACAGCTGTGTTTATACTGAGATTAAATTACACACAGGGGGACTCTATTTACTAATTATGTGACTTCTGAAGGCAGTTGGTTCCACTAGATTTTAGTTAGGGGTATCAGAGTAAAGGGGGCTGAATACAAATGCACACCACGCTTTTCACATATTTATTTGTAAAAAAAAAAAAAAAAAAATTGAAAACCATTTATCATTTTCCTTCCACTTCACAATTATGTGCCACTTTGTGTTGGTCTATCACATAAAATCTCAATAAAATACATTTGTTTTTGGTTGTAACATGACAAAATGTGGAAAATTTCAAGGGGTATGAATACTTTTTCAAGGGTGTGTGTGTGTGTATATATATATATATATATATATATATATATATATATATATGTTGTATGAATTATTTTTGCTTTACAAATAGACATTCATTAAAGGACTCTTCGAGCATTATGGGTTGACTAAAGAGGCAGCACAGCACAACTGCTTGTCTGCTTGCTTTGAGGCACAATTTCCCTGATGAAAACTTTGGAATGCACCCTCCAATAAATGATGAATCAGTGGGATAAGTCATTAACCACTTCAGCGCCAGAAGGATTTACCCCCTTCCTGACCACAGCACTTTACTCTTCCGTTCACTGACAGACACAGCCTTCTTATGACACGTGGGTTATGCTCATCTCACTAGGAGTAGACTAGGCAAAAACAAACAAAAGCATAGGCTGGCCCCTCCCAGGGGGCCGCCCTCACCTTAGCATATAATCCTCCTGCTCTGTATAGCACATCAGTTTTTAATTGCCTAGTGCAAGGAGTAGACCTGGTTCCCTATGGGATCTGCGGTCTCCTGAAGAGTTTTTCTGATGAAGACTGCTATCAAGAAGCCGGCTGGTGGTATAGAGGATATCTCGAATCCAAAACTTTCCCCAGTCCGGCCAACACTATGCGAGCTACCCTTAGCGGGGGCCCGCCGCATAGTGCCCATTCCGTGCGGGCGGCCAGTGGCTAAAACCCACTAGAGCCCAGTGACGGGTCCGCCTGGCCAGCAGCATGCCTCTCTATGGGGAGGTAAGTCTGCTCCGGGTGGCTACCCACTGCGCCCGTCGGATTAGTGAGTGGACCCCTCTTCCGCCCCAGGGCGCGGAGAGTGGGCACCTGGGCAGCTTCTGAGGTAGCTGGCCGGTGGGGGGTCCGTTAGTAGGGACACACGGGGTGGTACCCCTTTGAGGATTATCTCCCATCCCCCCACTACCCCCCCCGGCAGTACCACACCTTGCACTGACCGTTCGGAGCATTGCGTTAAGTGGTTCGCCGCCATTCGGTGTGGATCACCGTACCTTGCACTGACCGTTCGGAGCACTGCGTTATGCGGTCCGCCGCCATTTGGTGGATCACCGCTCGTTCGCCGCCCACCGCGCCATTATTCCTGTTAAGCTCTGCTTGTATTGAATGGCAGTATCCGTTTGGTAACCATGTGGTTTTCAGCCTGTCCTCTGGCGGCCCCAGTGGTCGTTTTTGGTACCACACACGTGTCATAGGAAGTGTTTTAAAAGACCGAAGGGATACTTCCGGTGTCACTTCGACAACGTGGCTGGCGCTCAGATGCAGGCTCTTGGAGTACAGTGGGTTGTTTGGCATTTGCTCATTCCGGTCACAGTGCTGAGGCATCGTAAACAGCAAGTATAGCTGGCTCTCCCTGGGTGCTGGTAGCGGTGGGTGCAATCCTCCCGGGTCTCCCTGGCTGATTGGTGGGGTAGAGGTGGTGGTCACACAGTGGGGGTGCCAGAAGGCTGGGATGTCAGAGGCCGGCAATGCTATGGCAGGGGTACCTGCGGATGAACAATCCACGCCAGGAACCTTGGTGTCCTTGGAACAGCTGAGGGCGGTATTTGGGGAATTCCTGTTCTGGGGGGCCCCAAGAAACGCCCACCCCCCCTCAGTCCTCAGGGGAGGATTCGGATCCAGAAAGCACCTCGGTGGTCACACCTGTGGTCCTATCAGAGGGTGAACTGCCCTCAGACGGCGAAGGTGATCAGGAGGCTCCTTTTTCACGTGATAAAGCGATAGTGGCCGCTCTGAACGCTGATATCCGCGACTCCATGCGGCTTGACCAAGCAGGGGAGTGGCATGAGTCCGCATATGTTTGTGGACCACTTAAACCCCCTAGGTCCCCTAGGTCTTACCCTTATGATCAGGTGTTTGAACAGGTGGTGTTCAAAGAATGGCTACGGTCACCAAATTCCTTTGCCTTTCCTAAGAGCTTTGCTGTTCGCGACCCCTTTGAGGATAGCTTTACTAAGAGATGGACGTCCCCAACGGTGGCCCCCCCAGTGGCCTGTCTGCATAAGGCAACGACCATTCCCTTGGAGGGGTCGCCGTCTTTTAGGGAGGCACTGTGCTTGTTGGCTGGGTCAGCCATGCGGCCTGCGCTAGCGACTGCGATGGCGGCACAATCTCTTCACGAGCATGCTGCCACACTGCACACTGGTTTAACTTTAACGTGAGTGTGCACAGGCTGAGGTGCAGCGGGTGCAACATTTGGAAGAGGGTCTCCGCTACATATGCCATGCTGCCTTGGACCTTCTTCCCATATTGTCAAAAATGTCTGTTTTTGCAATTGTTATCAGGCGGGTGCTGTGGCTCCGCTCTTGGTCGGGTGACCAGGCTTCAAAGAAAGCTCTTGCAGATCTTCCCTTTCAGGGAGGGCGTCTGTTTGGCCCACAGTTGGATGAAATCATTAAGGATTACACGGGGGGAAGAGTACTTTCCTTCCAGAGCCGAAGCGGCGGGATGTTCGCCGTAGGCAGGGCCCTGTTTCTTCAGGTCAGCAAAAGTTTTTTTGGACGCCCGGCTCAGCGGGTAAGGGCTTCAAGTCCGGTAAGGCTGTCACTGGGCACAGTAAAAAGCCTTGGCAGCATAAGTCCGAAAAAGCGAAGGATAAATCAACCTCCGCATGATGGGTTGCCCCCGCCCGACTTACGGGTGGGGGGCCGGTTGCTGGAGTTCGCAGACAGATGGACTGCCCGCATCACCGATCGGTGGGTACTGGAGGTGGTGTCCTCCGGGTACAGGATAGAATTCATCTCTCTGCCCCCAGAAAGCTTCTTCCCTTCAAACTTTACTCCCTCAGGGGCATCGGGAGGCGCTTCTAGGCGCCGTTCGGGCGCTAGCCGAACAGGGAGTGATTGTACCGGTACCCATGGGGGAAAGATTTCGCGGGTTTTACCTCTTTGTGGTGCCCAAAAAGGGCGGTGTCAGGCCAGTTCTGGACCTGAAGGCATTAAACCGCTTCGTAAAGACGCCCTGCACCAAGGGAAATTCATGGCGTCCCTGGATACCAGGGACGCGTATCTCCATGTTCCAGTTTGTCACAGTCACCAGCGTTTTCTACGCTTCGCAGTGGGGATTCTGCATTACCAGTTTGTGGCACTTCCCTTCGGGTTGGCCTCATCTCCCCGAGTGTTCACCAAGGTGGTGGCCCCTATGCTGGCGCTGCTGAGGCAGAGAGGTATTGCGGTAGTAGCGGTAGTAGCATACCTCGACGATTTTCTCTCTTCAGCTCTGGAGGAGAACGTGACAATTACGGTGTCCATGTTAGAGGAGTTCGGTTGGCTAATCAACCTGCAGAAGTCATCATTGACTCCATCATGCCGGCTGGAATACCTGGGTCTGATTCTGGACACGGTTCAGGCAAGGGTGTTTTTACCACCGATCAAGCTCCTGGCACTTCAGGCGGCAGTGCGAACCCTGTTATCACGCCAGTGGTCCTCCATACGGTTCTGTATGCGGGTGTTGGGGCTCATGGTGTCGACTTTCGAAGCGATACCTTACGCCCAGAGTCACACTCGGCTCTTGCAGAAGGCGATTTTGTTGCAATGGGACAAATCTCCCCTATACCTAGACAGACTGATCAGGTTGGATCATCAGTCCCGAGGATCCTTGATTTGGTGGATTCGAGCTCCGGCCCTAAAGTTGGGGAAATGTTTTCTCCCCCTCAATTGGTCGATAGTAACGACGGATACCAGCCTATTGGGCTGGGGAGGGGTCCTGGGTCAGTTCTCTGCCCAGGGTCATTGGTCAGCGCAAGAAGCTTGTCTTCAAATAAATGTACTGAAACTGAGAGCGATCAGACTTTGTCTGTCCTGTTGGTCAGAAAGGCTGTGAGGCCTCCCTGTCCGGGTTCAGTCGGACAATGCCACGGCTGTCACATATGTGAACCATCAGGGCGGAACGAAGCTCAGCAGCAGCGGCTCTGATCCTTCGGTGGGCAGAACTTCACGTGCCAGCTCTCTCTGCGATCTACATCCCAGGCGTGGAAAATTGGCAGGCTGACTTTGGATCAGGGGGAATGGTCCCTACATCCAGAAGTGTTCCGCCAGATTTGCCTCCAGTGGGGCACACCAGAGGTGGACCTCGTGGCCTCCAGGTTCAATCACAAGGTACAGACCTTCGTGTGCAGAACAAAAGATCCGCTGGCGGTCGCCTCGGACGCTCTGGTTGCGCCCTGGGGTCGCTATCAGCTTCTGTACATCTTTCCTCCTCTAAAGCTTCTACCGCGGGTTCTGCACAGGATAGAAGCAGAGGGAATCCCGACAATCCTGGTAGCACCGGATTGGCCGCAGCGCCCTTGGTACGCCGATGTAGTACGGATGGTGACAGATGTTCCGTGGCGTCTTCCACTTTGCGAAGACCTACTGTCTCAGGGGCCCATCTTGCACCCTGCTTTACCCTCGCTGGCTTTGACGGCTTGGCTATTGAAACCCAGGTGTTGAGGGATAGGGGTGTCTTAGACTCCGTGATCCCTACTATGATTGGAGCATGTAAGGATACCTCACGTAAGATTTATCATAGGACCTGGAAGGCCTATATTACCTGGTGCGAGGCGAGTGTCCAGAGTGCTGACTTTTTTGCAGCAAGAATTGGACAAGAACCTGGCGTTAAGTACGCTTAAGGGTCAGATTTCGGCCCTGGCGGTTCTCTTTCAACGGCCCTTGGCGCCTCATTCATTGATCCGTACATTTGTACAGGGGGTACGTCATGTGGCTCCTCGGATACGGTCGCCTCTGGCACCGTGGGATTTGAATCTGGTACTTTCTGTGCTGCAGAAGCCACCATATAAAAAGATTAGGGACATTCCCTTGCGACTGTTGTCGCAGAAAGTGGCTTTTCTGGTTGCTGTCACATCCGCTAGGCGGGTGTCTGAGTTAGCAGCATTATCCTGCAAGTCACCTTACTTGGACCTTCACAAGGACAAGGCGGTTTTGCGACCTTCCCCTTCGTGTCTTCCGAAGGTGGTTTCTTTTCATTTAAATGAGGATATTGTTCTTCCCTCATTGTGCCTGCACCCGTCCCATCCCAAAGAAGTTGAACTGCATTCTTTGGATGTGGTGAGGGCTTTGCGGGTGTATTTATTTTCTACAGCTTCTTTTCGGAAGTCTGATTCCTTATTTGTGCTGACGGAAGGGTCGCGCAAAGGCATGGCGGCCTCGTCAGCTACCATTTCTCGTTGGATAAGGAAGACCGTGACTCATGCATATGAGATTCGGGGCAAGGTTCCCCCGATTCCAGTCACGGCTCATTCCACCAGGGCAGTTAGTACTTCCTGGGCGTTTAGACACCAGGCCTCGGTGTCTCAGGTGTGCAAAGTGGCTACTTGGGCCTCAGTGCACACGTTTACTAAGTTTTACAAAATTGATGTTTCAGCATCTTCGGATGCTGCTTTCGGCCGCAAAGTATTACAAGCGGCAGTATAGGCGCAGTTAGCGCCGCCTGAGAGGGCGTTTTTCTGTTGGGTACAGTTGTTATAGTTTGCCCACCCCTCTTGATTGGCATAGCTTTGGGATGTCCCCACGTGTCATAAGAAGGCTGTGTCTGTCAGTGAATGGAAGAGTAAAAGGGATTTTATTATAACTTACCGTAAAATCCTTTTCTCTGAGTTCACTGACAGACGCAGCACCCACCCCTCTGCGTTGAGTTTGTACGGCTTGTTACAAACTGATGTGCTATGCAGAGCAGGGGGATTATATGCTAAGGTGAGGACGGCCCCCTGGGAGGGGCCAGCCTATGCTTTTGTTTGTTTTTGCCTAGTCTACTCCTAGTGAGATGAGCATAACCCATGTGTCATAAGAAGGCTACGTCTGTCAGTGAACTCAGAGAAAAGGATTTTACGGTAAGTTATAATAAAATCCCTTTTTTGCGATCCAGCACAGGGCGATTTGACTGGCAATTGCACGAACGTGTGACGCTGTACCCAAACAAAATTGACATCCTTTTTTCCGTGCAAGTAGTGCTTTCTTTTGGTCTTATTTTATCACCTGTACGGTTTTTATTTTTTTCGCTATAAACAAAAAAAGAGCGACCATTTTGGAAAAAAAAACAATATTTTTTACTTTTTGCTATAATAATTGTCCAAAAAAAAATAAAAAAACAAATTTATTCATCACTTTAGGCCGATATATATACTTATATATATTTGTCGTAAAAAAAAAATCGCAATAGGCGTATATTGATCAGATTGCACAAAAGTTGTTGCGTTTACAAACCATGAGAATTCATTTTTGGGGTTTTTACTTTTTTTTTTTTTTTTTTTTACTAGTAATGGCAGCGGTCTGCAATTTTTATCGGGACTGCAATATTACAATGGCAGATCGGACATTTTTGACACTTTTTTGGGATCATTGACATTTATACAGCGATCAGAGCTAAAGATAGCCGTTGATTACTGTATAAATGTCACTGGCAGAGGGTAACCTACGGAGGGCAATCAAGGAGTTAAAGCGGAGTTCCATCCAAAAGTGGAACTTCCGCTTTAAGGGAAGGTGACCCCCCGACATGCCACAATTGGCATGTCTTTTTTTTTTTTTTTTTAGGGGGCTGACCAGGGACCCTGTTTTCCCAGGGTCCCAGGTCCACTTCCTCTCCTGGAGCCGCGGCCCCTTCCTCTCGGCGATCTTCTGGGACACGTCACAGGTCCCAGAAGCTACGCCGGCCAGTCGCAAGGTGCAGCGCGACTCGCGCATGCGCAGTGCGTGCCCGGCTTTGAAGCCAAAGCCAGGTACCCACGCTTCTGATGCCAGCACCACCGAGGGGAGGGGGTGAAGAGCGAGCCGTCTGGCGACTGCATCGCTGGAGCGAGGGACAGGTGAGTGTCCGATTATTAAAAGTCAGCAGCTACACTTTTGTATCTGCTGACCTGTACATGGGTGGAACTCTGCTTTAACTGTGTTCCCTAGGAGTGTTCAAACTGTGTGGGGGCTGCACTGGCAGAGGCATAACAGATCTAACTGATCCTGATGACAGGGACCCGTAGATCACTGTCATGCCGCCTGACAGAGCGGGGAACCGCCGTTTACATCGGCGGTTCCCTGCTTTTCTAATGTATCAGGCGATTGCGGGTCGCCGGCAGACATTGAGTCCGTTCGACCCGCGGCCACTATCGGGGAGTGTGCGGCGGGCACGAGAGTGCGATGGTGAGCTCCCGCCGCTAGCTACGTCTGCGCGAATCGCCATTTATAAACGGCACAATGCAGCCACTCTGCAGCAGTAAATGTGCAGGAGCCGGTCAGGAATCGGTTAAAGTGTAAGTTCATCTTACTAGAAAAAAAACGAAAAGATTAACGAACACCGTACACCGTCCCCGCTGTACTTGCCTCCATGAGCAATGGGCTGCCAGTGCCCACGGAGACGCCCGTTATGGTAGTCAAGGGATTTGAAATCCCCACTCTTCTCCCTCTTTTTCTGCAGCATTTCTGGGACGGATCAGTGATTAGTGATTCTAATTAGTCAGTGCTGGCACAGAGCATAGCTCTGATCCATCCCAAAAGCAGTGCAGAAAGAAGAAGAGCAGCTGCATGGACACTGGCAGCTCATCACCCATGGAAGTAAGTGCAGCAGGTACCAAGGGGTAGGGAGGGTGTATGGTGTTCACTGTATCTTTTTTTTCTGGAAAGATGAACTAACCTTTTAAGCTGTTTTGCTTAATGTATCAAATGATGCAAACTGATAGCTCCACCTCCTGGCTCAAAAGCAGAAAGTAATATATGAATTTTCTATACTTTGACTAACAAATATTTTTTTATTTTTTTTTAGTCCAGACCATAATAAATTATGATCATAACCACTATGCATTCACTTTAATGCTATGAGGTAGATTTCTCCCAGTTTTTTTTTCACGGCTTTACTACATTCTTATCTTGATTTAATTTTATTTTATTTGATTTACAGGTCCTTCTCCCAACCATGTTGTAACATGTCTGACCAGAGACAGCTATACTACCCATGCATTCATACAACAGCTCATGTCTGTATTATCCTTGCTGGCAAGAACACCATCCCCAGAGCCTGTAGAGAAAGACTTCTACTCAGAGTTTGGGAATAAGAGGACAGGTAGAACACTCATAACACTTGTATTTTGTGTGAAAAGGTCTGTCAAAGACTTTTCCTGCTTTCTTGTTTTAAATTACAAATGTCTTTGTCAGCGGGCTTCACTGGGCAAATAGTGCATGCCTTTGATATCAGTTTGAATTGTTTTTGTGATCAATCAGAATTTACTGCAGGTGCAGTTGACCTGCTTCATCTGCTTTTAAATTCTCACAAGCTTTGTATAGGGTTAGAAGCTGTTCTGAAGTAAAACCAAATGCCTGTTAACACTGGCTCTTGCCACATCCGAAATAGTATACTCAATGTGCTTGCCTTTCCTGTTTCTTCTAACTCAGAACACTTTCCTTGTGCGGATAATAATTTCAGACCCCACGGCAGCAGCTTACACTTGCCTTTTCGGGTGCTTTGTTCAATCGTGAAAGAAAAATAAAGACTTGTTTGCTCCAAAGAGTGGAGGACCCTCTCTGCTTCACAAGTAGTGTTGAGTGGACAAGTGCCCAGCCCCAGTGTGGCAAGAAATTGAGTGTCGTCTTTTTTTTTTTTTTTTTGCTTCTGGTGGCCAAAGTGGCAGGGGAGTTATGTGGAAACTGTTCTAGAATTAAATAAATCTGTTGCATTACCCCACATGGACAATTTAGGTAGGTTGCTTGTATGTGTTTTATGATAACATAAGTCCTGTAAGTATATAAACCAAAAGGGACAGTGAATGTGCTGCAACCGAAAAAGGCAAAAAAATTCCAGTAATGACTAATTATAATACAGAATATTTATGTCAGCACTGATTTATTAGGTGTTAGGAAAAATAATCTTTTTGTGCCAGGTGTCTTTTTAACAGTTGAATATACCAGGGTTTCTAAACTCTTCTGTGCAAGTATCCTCAAACAGATTGTTTTCTGGATTTTCTATTGAGCGATACATTTCTTTGCACTTTTTTAGCATTCTTAATCCCTTTTTGATCAACTTGAGGCATTTAAATCAATCAAACAGGAAGTCCTCCCCTATATAACCCCCCCTACAGCAAGTACCTCAGTTTTTTCGCCAGTGTCTGTAAGGTGGTGGTCACTGATGTGCCCTTGGAACATACTTTGAGGTCTGGAATGGTTCTGCTGAAAATCATGGCCTTTAATCGGATCCATCCGAAAAAGTTGTCAGCTAAAATAGATGGTACCGAGGCTCGTTTGGTAGGAGAGAAGAATCCTCAAGGTTTGCCTCTAATGGTGCCTTACAGCGATGGACCCTGCGTAATGGAACCCTGTGCAATGTTTGTTCTGACCAAGGTGCTTTCCAGCAAGGTGCTATACAGGTCCAGGGGAGTGGACCTCAGATTAATGGGGACCGAGTCCCTGAAAATCTTTTATAACAGAGCTCAGACAGAGTTTGGACTGCTGTTATGATTCAGAGTCCTGCGGCAGGAATGGTAATTTTGTATTTGTAGTATCTCTTTAAAAAAAGAGAGACCTACCTGAATGTCTGGTCATTCTCCAGTGGCCACTGGGGGCAGTGTGCTGTTTGGTCTGGCCAGCTCATGCTCTGTGTGCTTCTCAGGAGGATTGGGTTGCAGTTTTTCCTCCAGCCACTAGAGGGCACAGGATCGCTCGGTATAGCCTACTCTTGTTCAGTGTAGGCAAGAAGTAGAAAGGCAGCCATTTTTAATGTTTGAAATACCATGTGGGCTGAAGGATCAGCAAGGTTTCTAGAGTTGCAAAAGCAGCCTATGGCTAGATAACAAAGTGTAAGTACTTCCTATGGGAGAGCTGCGTGACCAGACAGGACATAATTCTACACTGCATTAGTGCATCATTTTTATAAAGGCATACTTGTATACTTACTGCTTAATCTGGAGGGCTTGTACAATGATTTGTCGATACGCCCCTGCACGGGTATCAGTGCACTTTAACCACTTACTGACCGTGTCGCATACGTTTACTGCAGCAGTGTGGCTCAATGGCGCAAATGCCCACCACGCGCTCCCTGAGTGTGGCTGCGGGTCGGGTGGACTTAATGTCTGCCGATGACCCGCGATCACCTGTTAGAGAGGAAGAACGGGGAACCGCCATGTTTACATCGGCGGTTCCCCATTCTTCCTTTCTGACAGGCGGCTTGACAGAAATCTACTGATCCCTGATTGATTGCTCCCTGCAGGTTAACCCCTTCACTGCCAATGACAATTACACAGTAATCGGTGGCTATTAAAATTTCTGATTGCTGTATAAATGTCAGTGGTCCCAAAAAAGTGTCCGATCTGTCTGCCGCGATATCGCAGTCCCGATTAAAAATCGCAGATCCCCACCATTACTAGTAAAAAAAAAAAAAATAGTAAAGATGGCTTAAATTAATTCTCATGGTTTGTAAACGCGGCAACTTTTGCGCAAACCAATCAATATATGCCGATTGGCAAATTTTTTTTTTTTTTTTTTTTAACCACAATTATGTAGAAGAATGTTATTTTTATATATATTTTTGGATATGTATTATAGCAAAAAGTAAAAAAAAAAAATTTTTTTTTTTTTCCAAAATTGTCGCTCTTTTTTTGTTTATAGCGGTGATTTAGAAGTGATATAAAGGTGATCACATACCACCAAAAGAAAGCTCTATTTGTGGGAAAAAAAGGACGTCAATTTCATTTGGGTACAACATCGCACGACCGCGCAATTGTCAGTTAAAGCGACGCAGTGCCAAATTGCAAAAATTGCTCTGGTCATTAAGGGGACAAATCCTCCGGAGCTGAAGTGGTTAAAGAGTTGTGTCTCTACAATAACGTGCATTTGATCTGCAGGATCTTACATTTAGGCTACACTGAAGCTGCATAGAGGCTGCATTGGATGCATATGTGCTTGGCTAGTCCTGTAAAACTAGTATGGGGGCCAGGGGCAGTTGGGCAGGTGCAGCATAGTATATCATTATGGCATGCATATCTGTGTATTTAAACAAACAATATTGTTGCGCTAAAATAACTCTGACATATACGTGTATCACATGTGAGATGATTAACACAAATAAAAAAGCATAATATATTTGTTAGTGAGAAAATGAGTCCAAAAAAAAAATAAAAAATGTGTATTTGCATTTGAACTGCATACATACTTGTTTATTTGCATTGAGCTACATACATACATACATGCTTATTTGCATTGAACTGTTTACGTACATGCATATTTGTATTGTCCTACATACTTACATGCGTGTTTTGCATTGAACTGCATATTTATATACGTATTTGCATTGAATTGCATACACACGTGCTTATTTGCATTGAACTGCATACATATAATGGTTATAAAAAGTCTACACACCCCTTTTAAAATGTCAGGTTTCTGTGATGTAAAAAAAAGAGACAAAGATAAATCATTTTAGAACTTTTTCCACCTTTAATGTGACCTATAAACTGTACAACTCAGTTGAACAACAAACTGAAATCTTTTAGGTGAAGGGAAGTAAAAATAAAAAAATAAAATATGTTTGCATAAGTGTGCACACCCTTAAACTAATACTTTGTTGAAGCACCTTTTGATTTTATTACAGCACTCAGCCTTTTTGGGTATGAGTCTATCAGCATCGCACATTTTGACTTGGCAATATTTGCCCACTCTTCTCTTCAAAAACACTCCAAATCTGTCAGATTGCGAGAGCATCTCCTGTGCACAGTCCTCTTCAGATCACCCCACAGATTTTTAATCGGATTCAGGTCTGGGCTCTGGCTGGGCCATTCCAAAATTTTAATCTTCTGGTGAAGCCGTTCCTCTGTTGATTTGGATGTATGCTTTGGGTTGTTGTCATGGTAAAAGATGAAGTTCTTCTTCATGTTTAGCTTGCTAGCAGAAGCCTGAAGGTTTTGTGCCAATATTGATTGGTATTTGGAACTGTTCATTATTCCCTCTACCTTGGCTAAGGCCCCTGTTCCAGCTGAAGAAAACAGCCCCAAAGCATGATGCTGCCACCACCATGCTCCATGGTGGGTATGGTGTTCTTTTGGTGACGTGCAGTCTTATTTTTGCGCCGAACATATCTTTTGGAATAATGGCCAAAAAGTTCAACCTTGCTTTTATCAGACCATAACACATTTTCCCACATGCTTTTGGAGACTTCAGATGTGTTTTTGCTAAATTTAGCTGGACTTAGATATTTTTCGTCGTAAGAAAAGACTTCTGTCTTGCCACTCTACCCCATAGCCCAGACATATGAAAAATACAGTAGATTGTTGTCACATATACCACACAGCCAGTACTTTCCAGATATTCCTGCAGCTCCTTTAATGTTGCTGTAGGCCTCTTGGCAGCCTCCTTGACCAGTTTTCTTCTAGTCTTTTCATCAATTTTGGAGGGACGTCCAGTCCTTGGTAATGCCACTGTTGTGCCATATTTTCTTCACTTCATGATGAGTGTCTTCACTTTGTTCTATGGTATAACTAATGCCTTGGAAATTCCTTTGTACCCTTTTCCTGACTGACAATGCGGGCTTTCCCGTGCATCATCTTTAGAAGAGGCTTCCTTCTGGGATGACAGCCATGCAGACCAATTTGATGCAGTGTGTGGTGCATGGTCTGAGCACTGACAGGTTAACCCTCCACCCCTTCAGCCTCTGCAGCAATGCTGGCAGCACTCATACGTCTATTTCCCAAAGACAACCTCTGGATATGACGCTGAGCACATGCACTCAACCCCTTTGGTCGACCATGACGAGGCCTGTTCTGAGTGGAACCTGTCCTGTTAAACCACTGTATGGTCTTGGCCACTGTGCAGCTCAGTTTCAGGGTCTTAGCAATCTTCTTATAGCCTAGGCCATCTTTATGCAGAGCATCAATTCTTTTATTCAGATCCTCAGAGAGTTCTTTGCCATGGGGTGCCATGTTGAAATTCCAGTGACCAGTATGAGAGAGTGAGAGCAATAACACCAAATTTAACACACCTGCTCCCCATTCACACCTGTGACCTTATAACGCTAACAAGTCACATGACACCGGGGAGGGAAAATGGCTAATTCCGCCCAATTTGGACATTTTCACTTAGGGGTGTACTCACTTTTGTTGCCAGCGGTTTAGATATTAATGGCTGTGTGTTGAGTTATTTTGAGGGGCCTGCAAATTTACACTGTTATACAAGCTGTACACTCACTACTTTATATTGTAGCAAAGTGTCATTTCTTCACTGTTGTCACATGAAAAGGTATAATAAAATATTTACAAAAATGTGAGGGGTGTACTCACTTTTGTGAGATACTGTATATTTACTTGCATTGAACTGCATACTTGTATGAGCTGCAAAAAAAGACATGCTTATATACCTGCATATTTGCATACCTGGGTACCTGCATACTTTAATACCTACATGGTTGCATAGCAGTAGACCAATATTGTTTTGAGTATGCAACCTTGGGGGACTTCATATTAGGTGTTGTCAAATATAGCTGCTACATAATTTACCTGTTATACATGTTAAATGGCTCCAGAAGGGAGAGGTAGCCGGGGAAGGCAGGCGCACCACTCTCCGTTTCAGGTGATCTGGCGTGTTTTCATCTCCCGATGGGCCCGTTATATCCGGTTCATCTGAGCCACTGTGGTGTGTGGCATTGCAGTGATTCCTGATGCATTTGTTTTTTTACCAGATGGACTGCGTCCGTATCACCCTGAACATGCCTGACCCAGTCCGGTTCTATCCACAGGCCCCTCCCCTCCACTACCTGTGAATAGAAAGGCACTCCCGGACTGGGTCAATGCAGACTCCAGTCCGGTTAGGTCGATGATTTCTGGCTCCGCCCCCTGGGGGATATAAGAAGGCAGCTCTGAATGGGATGGGAGAGACTGCACTCTCCGGTCCCTGGCAAGATCCTTGTATGCTATTACATCCGTTTTAAACAGTAAGTAAGGATACTTCTCACCAAACAAACCTGTATACCTTTGTTGCTCGAGTGTGTGTGTGTGTGTGTCACCGGTGTATGGGTCCCAGGAGACAGAACACTGGGGTACTTACTTACTCCCTACTTATTGCTATATTATAAGTATACTGTACACAAATATTTCTCTCCCAGATCACCCTAAGATTGGCTCCACTTCGTTTGCTGTTCCTCGTGGGTGACCTGCTGGTTTATGCCTTCCATCTTTGCTGGGCTTTACTGTGTTTACATCCCACATTTAGGGTGCTGTGTTTGGATGGTGCATTCTTACCTTCTCAAACAGCTCGTTATATTACAGTGTAAGTACTCCAGACGAGTGGTGATCATCTTGCATGCACATACCTGTATTCATTGTATTACACACTCTGCATATATCGCAGTATCTTCGTATATACACTTATGTATGCAGGTTTGCGTCATATGCTACATTAATGCATTGTCACTATCTCTCTCAGAATTTCTCAATACTCTGCTTCTGTACCATTTATTTTGAAACATGTTGGGATTTCAATTAACCTGTTACAGACTGGTCTTCCAATTCAAGACCAACCCCATGTTCTTCTGGAGTATGAGATCACTTCTGTAACTGTATGAGCAGCTTGAGCAATTCATATTTTTAATTGCATTGTTTGCATGTATGACCATACTTTTTATTATGTTTGAATAAAATGTATTCAGTTTTATATTTGGTTTACCTCTATACTTATTGGCTTGGTTGCGGCCTTAAAAGTCCCTCTGGGGTCTCTATCCATCCTTCTCCTTGGTAACACCTCAGGGACCAGTTCTGCCTAATCTGCGCCTTCCCTCTGTTTTAATTACTGCCGCATCTTTTGCAAAGAATCCAGGAGGTGGTACACCTTGGTACACTGACATAGTGAATCTTGCAGGGGACGCTCCTTGGACACTTCTGGTCCAGCCGGATCAAACGGTATTAGGTCCGGTTATCTCTGCACTGTTGTGCACCAGGAAGCCGGCCTCGGAAAGCTCCCATTATGGGATTTGGAAATCTTATATGCCTGGTGTGAAGCCAGGAAGTAGGACCCGCATAAATATGTGAGTGGGAGATTTTTTTTCTCCAGTCGGGAGGGCAAATGATTGGCCTCAAGTCTTTTTTAAGGCCAGATTTCTTCTCTATCCATGGTTTTCCAGAGACCGTTGTTTTTCACTCCTTGATTCGTACTTCACTCAGTGTGTAACAAAGACAGTCCCGCCTGTCAGGCCACTCTTATGTCCTTGGGACTTGATCTTGGCTGTCCTTGCAGAAGCCATCTTTTGAACCCTTCGAGAATCACCGCTAGTCCTTTGACTCGGAAGGTGGTTTCTTTAGTTACAATTGCTTCAGCAAGAAGAGTGTCAGATCTAGCGGCTTTTTCATGTAAGGAGCCATTCTTGGTTTGCATCATGATAAAGCAATGTTACGTCTTCATCCATCTCTCTTGCATATAGATTGTTTTCTAGTTTTCACTTGAATCTGAACAGTGTCTTGCCCTTTGTCAGCAGGGGGGAATCGTGGTCTTGGTTCATACATTCACAAGGTTTTTCCAGGTGGATTTCAGAGCTGCAGAGGAGACTGCCTTCGACCTCAGCATTTTCATTTTACAAACAGCAGAGTAGGTCCAGGTGGCCTCCCTCTCCTCATGGTTATTGCTCAGGGACGTCTCAGATAGTTAAAGTGATTGTAAAGGATCATTTTTTTGTTTTTTTTTTTAAATATCAAACATGCCGTGTCATCTGCCTCCAGGGAATTATCATTTTGATCCTCAGCTGTCAGCGGATCTTTTGGCAGAATAGTTTTTGTGGTCGCTGCTTTGTACAACTCCTTAGCTGTTTTAGTAACGTCGGCGTCATCTTGTCCCATGAGGTCCGCAGGCCTGGGTTCTTTTTGCCTCTTAGACATGGCCGGGTGTTGCGCGTGACCCCTCATTCTGATGGTACAAGCGGCGTGGATCTGAGGGTGTCCCTGAGATAATGATTGGGTGTATTTTGCAGGTGACCCGCAGGATGATGTAAGGATGTACAGTGGAGCTGTCTCACTCCATGTCCTGCTACATCTGCCACTCAGCAAAAAAATTGTGATTCTCATTTTAGCCAGAATCGTGCAGCTCTAATCTAGAGAGTGAAATTTTTGCCCATTCTTCTTTGCAAAATAGCTCAAGCTCTGTCCGATTGTCTGTGAACATCAATTTTCAAGTCTTGCCACAGATTCTCAGTTGGATGTAGGTCTTGACTTTGAATGGGCCTTTTTAACACATGAATATGCTTTGATCTAAACCATTCCATTGTAGCACTGGCTGTATGTTTAGGTTAGTTGTCCTGGTGAAAGGTGAACCTCTACCCCAGTCTCAAGTTTTTTACAGACTCCGCTTTCCTGTCCTTGCTGAAGAAAAGCATCCCCACATGATGCTGCCACCACCATGTTTCACGGTGGGAATGGTGTGTTCAGGGTTATGCGCCATGTTAGTTTTGCGCCACACATAGCCTTTTGCTTTTAGGCCTAAAAGTTCAATTTTGGTCTCCTCTGACCAGATCACCTTCTTCCACATGTTTGCTGTGTCCCCACATGGCTTCTCGCAAACGGCAAACTGGACTTCTTATGGCTTTCTTTAAACAATGGCTTTCTTCTTGCCACTCTTCCATAAAGGCCAGATTTGTGGCTTTCGGGGCTGTCGCATTTTGAATGACAATTGCGCTTTCATGCGACGATGTACCCAAACAAAATTTTTATCATTTTTTCCCCACAAATAGAGCTTTCTTTTGGTGGTATTTGATCACCTCTGCGGTTTTTATTTTTTGTGCTATAAACAAACAGAGCAACGATTTTGAAAAAAGAACAATATTTTTTACTTTTTGCTATAATAAATATCCAAAAAAAAAAAATGATTCATCAGTTTAGGCCGATATATATTCTTATACATATTTTTGGTAAAAAAAATTGCAATCAACGTATATTGATTGGTTTGCGCAAAAGTTATTGCGTGTACAAACGATGGGAATTGATTTATGGCGTTTATTATTATTATTTTTTTTTTACTAGTAATGGCGGCGATCTGTGATTTTTTTTATCGGGACTGCGATATTGCAGCGGACATGTCAGACATTTTTTACACTTTTTTGGGACCAACAACATTCATATAGCGATCAGAAATTTAAATAGCCACTGATTACTGTATAAATGTCATTGGCAGTGAAGGGGTTAACTGTGTTCCCTGGGCGTGTTCTAACTGTATGGGGGCTGGGCTTGCAGGGACATAACAGATCTAACTGATCCCCATCACAGGGATCAGTAGATCTGTTATGTCCCCCTTCATAGAATGGAGAACCGCCGTATTTACATCAGCAATTCCCCGTTCTGCCGCTCTAACGGGATCGCAAGTCCACGCAACCCGCGGGCACGCCCACGCAACGTGCAGCACAGCCCTGAGAGCGCGCCGCTGCCGGCTGTGAGTGCGCATGGAGAGCGCGCAAAGGGGCGGACATCCATGGAGCCATCTTTTAGTTATAGCGCGGATCTGTACTGAGAGCATCAGTATTTTGTACTATATATTCAAATTCTATGCATTAAAGTGGATGTAAACCCTCACATGTACCCAGTGAAGTGAACAGCCTCAGATGATACACAGGGATGAAACAAATCTCCCTGTATGTTTTACATGCATATCTTCTGTCTTCATCTGTATTTATTCTTTAGAATAGTGTGTTTATTCTTTAGAAAGTGCTGTTTGGGTTATGATTTTTTCTCTTCCTGCTTAGCACTGCAGAGAAGCCTGGGCATACAGCCAAGACAGCTGATTGGAGGAAAGGCACACACCCCTCCTCAAAGGTAGAGACTTTCCGATGTCTTCGTTGTTTTGTTCAGCATGGTGCTAATCTATTTATAGCATCCTCCCCAACACAAAACTCTCTGGCTGCTGTTATCATAATGTGACGGAAACTTGTCAGGCTGATAACAGAGCTACGGAGCAGGACAAAGCCACGGGACACAGGGCTTTGAAGAGAGATAAGAAAACCCTACAGATATACAGTATCTCACAAAAGTGAGTACACCCCTCACATTTTTGTAAATATTTTGTTATATCTTTTCATGTGACAGTAGTGAGTATACAGCTTGTATAACAGTGTCAATTTGCTGTCCCCTCAAAATAACTCAACACACAGACAATGTCTAAACCACTGGCAACAAAAGTGAGTACACTCCTAAGTGAAAATGTCCAAATTGGGCCCACTTAGCCATTTTCCATCCCCAATGTCATTTGATCCGTTAGTGTCTCTGGTGTGAATGGGGAGCAGGTGTGTTAAATTTGGCGTTATAGCTCTCTCTCTCTTACTGGTCACTGGAAGTTCAACATGGCACCTCATGGCAAAGAACTCTCTGAGGACTCGAAAAAAAGAATTGTTGCTCTACATCAAGATGGCCTAGACTATATCCAGAGGTTGTGTTTGGGAAATAGACATATGAGTGCTACCAGCATTGATGCAGAGGTTGAAGGGGTGGGGGGGTCAGCCTGTCAGTGCTCAGACCATACGCTGCACACTGCATCAAATTGGTCTGCATGGCTGTCATCCCAGAAGGAAGCCTCTTCTAAAGATGATGCACAAGAAAGCCTGCAAACAGTTTGCTGAAGACAAGCAGGCTAAGGACATGGATTATTGGAACCATGTCTTGTGGTCTGATGAGACCAAGATAAACTTATTTGGTTCAGTTGGTGTCAAGCGTGTGTGGCGGCAACCAGGTGAGGAGTACAAAGACAAGTGTGTCTTGCCTACAGTCAAGCATGGTGGTGGGAGTGTCATGGTCTGGGGCTGCATGAGTCCTGCCGGCACTGGGGAGCTACAGTTCATTGAGGGAACCATAAATGCCAACATGTACTGTAACATTCTGAAGCAGAGCAAGACCCCCCTCCTTTTGGAGACTGGGCCGCAGGGCAGTATTCTAACATAACAACCCCGACCACACCTCCAAGATTACCACTGCCTTGCTAAAGAAGCAGAGGGTAAAGGTGATGGACTGGCCAAGCATGTCTCCAGACCTAAACACTATTGAGCATCTGTGGGGCATCCTCAAACGGAAGGTGGAGGAATGCAAGGTCTCCAACATCTACCAACTCCATGATGTCATCATGGAGGAGTGGAAGAGGACTTCAGTGGCAACCTGTGAAGCTCTGGTGAACTCCATGCCCAAGAGGGTTAAGGCAGTGCTGGAGAATTATGGTGGCCACACAAAATATTGACACTTTGGGCCCAATTTGGACATTTTCACTTAGGGGTATACTCACTTTTGTTGCCAGCGATTTAGACATTAATGACTGTGTGTTGAGTTATTTTGGGGGGGGACAGAAAATTTACACTGTTATACAAGCTGTACACTCACTACTTTACATTGTAGCAAAGTGTCATTTCTTCAGTGTTGTCACATGAAAAGATATAATAAATACTTCCTGCAAGAATAACGGGTTTGTTATTTTTTTTAAAAATGCCTTTACAATCACAGTGAATATTTGCATAATGTATTGTGAATATTCACAAGTCTTTGTAAATCAGGCCAACTATGTCAATATACCCCAAATGAGTAAAGTGACTGACTCTCTTAGGCTAGCTTCACACTGCTCCGATCACAGAGATCGCATATGATTTCGCACCGCACTGCAGTGTGAACCATATGCGATCTCTGTGCGATGCAAAATCAGCCATAGAGATTGTATGGCTGATTTTGCATCGCAATCGGAGCAAACTCGCACAGGACCCTTTTTTTTCGCAGGGTCAGAATCGGATCGCATGGTGGTTCACATCATGCGATCAGATTCCTGTGCGAGTTTGCAGTTTGCAGTGTGATATGCGTACTCATTTGGGGGTGTCATTAACATTGTATTGACACTCCCCAGAGATCGCATATGGCAGTGTGAACTGCCGCTCAGAGACCTGCGATGCGGGAACCCGCAGTGAATTCGCAGGGTTCCCGCACCGCAGCAGTGTGAACCTAGCCTCAAAGTATACCTTCATCCAAGTTCTACATAATTCACTTGAAACCGATTCCAGAGAGTGAATCGGTTTCTTAGAAATGTGAGCTGTGAATACTTCCTTCCTAACACTTCCTATGTAACTTTTTAAGACAGGCGTGAATATGGATATTGTGAGCAGCTTCTTCTGATACTTTGGGGTGTGTTTATAAAGCGGTGAATGTGACTTTCACCAAACATTTACTAGTGGAGAATCAGTCACTCATCTAAACCACATGCACCAGGAAGATTGACCTGCAGTAAATGTTTGGTAATAGTCAAATTTGCTGCCTTATAAATGTACCACTTTGATGCATGATAAACTACAAGGAGCCTACAGTAGGTGTATCTGAAAAATACCTATCCTTCATTACAAACAGGTAGAAACAAGGTTTCCAGCTATGTCTGGATGAAAAACTGAAACCCTGCACAGGTAGGCTGTGTTCCCCATATGCAGGCTTAATACTTAATTCAGCTGGAGTGTGCCTTTAATGAATTCATCCTTGCATCCCCTCCCCTTCCCCTTCCTTGTTTCCAGCATTTCATACATTTTAAGCATCTACCCGCCTGATAATTGGAACTTCTTTCAAACATTTTCTATGAGTTATGATATGTTTTTTCTTCAGGAAAGCAGTATTCAATGACCAGTGACGGTCTAACTGTGCTGTGGACGCATGTAACACAGGAAGTAATGTCAGGGAAATAGTGACTTGGAACAACAGGAATGCAGAGGAATGTGACTAACGCTACACTTTAAAAATAAACCCCCTGCCTCTAACAATGAAAGTAGTCTCCCCAATGGTTTTGTTAAAAAAGACAAATCAGTGAAAAATATTTGGATTGTTAGTAATTATTATTTTTATTTTTTTTAGTTATTCAGTTTGCAGTGTCCATCCATCAGTGCACATAGTGAAATTAAAGTATATTGTGTGTATGTATGTATATGTGTGTGTATAAATATATATATACAATTGTATGCAAAAGTTTAGGAACCCCTGACAATTTCCATGATTGTCATTTATAAATATTTGGGTGTTTGTATCAGCAATTTTATTTTGATCTATCAAATAACTGAAGGACACAGTAATATTTCAGTAGTGAAATGAGATTTATTGGATTAACAGAAAATGTGCAATATGCATCAAAACGAAATTAGACAGGTGCATACATTTGGGCACCCTTGTCATTTTGTTGATTTGAATACCTGTAACTACTTAGCGCTGATAAATTTGAACACACAATTGGTTTGGTGAGCTCATTAAGCCTTGAAGTTCATAGACAGGTGCATCCAACCATGAGAAAAGGTATTTAAGGTGGCCAATTGCAAGTTGTTGTTCTGTTTGACTCTCCTCTGAAGAATTGCAACATGAGGGCCTCAAAACAACTCTCAAATGACCTGAAAACAAAGATTGTTCTACATTATGGTTTAGGGGAAGGCTACAAAAAGTTATGGCAGAGATATAACCTGTCAGTGTCCACTGTGAGGAACATAGTGAGGAAATGGAAGACCACAGGCACCGTTCTTGTTAAGGCCAGAAGTGGCAGGCCACATAAAATATTGGAGAGGCAAAGGATGGTGAGAACGGCCAAAAACAGACCACCTCCAAAGACCTACAACATCAACTTACTGCAGATGGTGTCACTGTGCATTGTTTAACAATTCAGCGCACTTTGCACAGGGAGAAGCTGTATGGGAAAGTGATGCGAAAGAAGCCTTCTCTGCACACATGCCACAAACTGAGTCGCTTTAGGTATGCAAACGCACATTTGGACAACCAGCTTCATTTTGGTCATAACAAGGGGCGTTATGCATGGCGGCAAAAGAACACAGCGTTCCAAGAAAAACATTTGCTACCCACAGTAAAATTTGGTGGAGGTTCCATCATGCTGTGGGGCTGTGTGGCCAGTGCCGGTACTGGGAATCTGGTTAAAGTTGAGGGTCTCATGGATTCCACTCAATATCAGCATATTCTTGAGAATAATGTTGAGGAATCAGTCACAAAGTTGAAGTTACGCCAGGGCAGGATATTTCACCAAGACCACAACCTAAAACACTGCTCAAAATCTACTCGGGCATTTATGCAGAGGAACAAGTACAATGTTTTGGAATGGCCATCCCAGTCCCCAGACCTGAATATCATTGAACATCTGTGGGGTGATTTGAAGCGGGCTGTCCATGCTCGGCAACCATCAAACCTAACTGAACTGGAGATGTTTTGTAAGGAGGAATGGTCCAAAATACATTCATCCAGAATCCAGACACTCATTACAGGCTATAGGAAGCATCTAGAGGCTGTTATTTCTGCTAAAGGAGGCTCTATGAAATATTGATGTGATTTTTCTGTTGGGGTGCCCAAATGTATGCACCTGTCTAATTTTGTTTTGATGCATATTGTGCATTTTCTGTTAATCCAATAAACCTCATTTCACTACTGAAAATTTACTGTGTCCTTCAGTTATTTGATAGATCAAAATGAAATTGCTGATCCAAACACCCAAATATGTATAAATGACAATCATGTAAATTGTCAGGGGTTCCTAAAATTTTACATACAACTGTCAATATATATATATTCCCTTTCCTTTTATTTTTTTTATGATTACATGACCTCTGTTCTCAGACGCATAAAGTGTTTAGAGAAGTGGGGTGGAGACTGGGGCGTGTCAACAGGAGGCAGAGGAATAACGGTACACCAATCTTCTCATTGAAGAGCTGTGCAGGGGGTATGTCAGCACATGTCTAATCACTGGAGTACAGAGACAGGCTGTGCTTCCAAGTAGAATCAAATAAGCAAACTGACCACACCAGAAGGTCTAGCATGGTCGGTTTGAAAAGGGAAAGCAAGGGGACTGCCTGGATCACCAGGTATAAGAGAGCAGGATACTGTTTTAATACAAGTATATAACACAGACACATATCAGAAAAATGAAATGTTGGGGTAACATACAACTTAAAGATTTATTGGAAGAGACTGTGGATAACCTTGCTATGGGTAATACTGTACATTATAAATGTTTAGAGACATTTGCGATTCTTGTTTCTTTCTCACCTATTGAGGGGGACAGAAAGTCAATAAAGCTTAACTATTAACTCCAAGCACATATTCCTTGCATACAATGGCTGCCATTGTATGCCACGAACAGATGCTTAGATGGCTTTTCCTGGGAAAGAGGAGTGAATAGTACTTGGAACCAGGTAATTTTATGTTTAGTCTTTCTTATTAAGTATTTGCGGACAATACAGGTTTGCAATACAAATACAGAAAACCAGGCCATTTAAAAGGACCAGAGACCAGTAAGCAGTGCTAGTAGGCCACAGTTTTGGAGGGAGACACCAGGTAGGTTTTAATAAAAAAATCAATGATAAAGTGTATTGTTTCCCCCGAAGAAAGCCTCTCTGCTCGCTATGTAAGGTGCTTTAGCAAGCCATAGTTAAGAAGGGAGTGACTAGGTGGATCTCGATCAAGAAATCAAAATTAGAGTGTATTATTTCACAGAAAATAGCCAGATATTGTACAGACTTGATGCACACTATAGCTGGCCATATACGCATTGAAATTTGGCCGATTTATCCTGAATCAGTTGAAATTTGCTCTATGGGCGGCCCTGGCTGTAACATCTCATGTGCAGCACCTGAAACTACGGATACTGGAAGCCTGTGCTAGCATTTCTCCTGCAGTGTTGCTATCAGTGTGTGAAGAGTGGGAGAAGAGGATTGCATTGACAATCCAACACAATGGGCAGCACATTGAACACATTTTATAAGTGGTCAGAAACTTGTAAATAACTAATGAAAGAATAAAGTTACGTTAAAACCAAGCACACCGTTGTTTTTCTTGTGAAATCCCCAATACGTTTGATGTGTACATGACCCTCTTCCTATTGAAAAAACAAAAGTTGGATTCAAAATGGCCACCATGGTCACCACCCATCTTGAAAAGTTTCCCCCCTCACATATACTAATGTGCCACAAACAGGAAGTTAATATCACCAACCATTCCCATTTTACTAAGGTGTATCCATATAAATGGCCCACCCTGTATATTCCATCCTGCTTCACAGTCTCTGGCTTAACAGCATGGATGTTGAAATCAAGGTTTTAAAGGGTAGATGGTTTTCTGAGTCTGTGATTCCTACCTTACTAAATGCAAGAAAAGCTACTTCCAGGAAGACTTCTTATTGTACCTGAAAATCTTAATTCACCTTGTGTGAGTGTAATCAATTTGGTCTTGACCAGAATCAAGCTCTCAGCACCATTGATAGGCAAATGTTGGTCTTATTCATCATTTTTTCAAAGGCCTTTTGCATCACATTCTCTTGAAAAAAAAATACTCAAGGTGTTTCTCATATCAGGCTCCCTTTGCAGCACCCAGTGCTTTCCTGGCCCCCCTGAAATCCTCATGAGAAAGACACGTGACCCTGAATCGATGCATGTAGGGGATGGGCAAGGATGGTGACAGCATCCGTACCTGGAAATCTTACTTCACCTGGTGTGAGCGTAATCAATTTGGTCTTGACCAGAATCAAGGTCTCAGCACCATTGACAGGCAAATGTTGGTCTTATTCATCATTTTTTTAAAGGCCTTTTGCTTCACATTCCCTTGAAAAAAAATATTCAAGGTGTTTCTCATATCAGGCTTCCTTTGCAGCACCCAGTGCTTCCCTGTCTCTAATTTGGTTCATAAAACAAAACAGAGGACTCACCAGCCCTAGTGCATTATCTTCGAAACATGTCTTTTATTGTGGCTGTGGGCCGCAATTCCTGTGGGCGAGAGTTAACCCCTTTGTTGACACACTATAAATTGCACATCCATCATGAGATAAGAGACACATGTACATATGGACTTGCATGCATTACATATCTTGTGTTACATAAGAAGAGCAGTTGGAGACATCACACAAAATATAGGCGGTATGGTAATGACTTTCAGATAGTTCTCATTTGCCAAAAGATCCATGTGCACAGACCACACAAGCAGACAGGGAGGGCACAATATATACAATTATATGTGTGTGTTTGTATTTTGTTTACTTCCCCTTTTTTGTGTGCAATGGGATCGATCAGTGAGTTCACGGGGCATTATACTCCAATTTTAAATGGCGGCATTGATGTCACCCGCAGCTATCCACACACCCGTTGCCCAAATACGGGAAGGTTTCTTCACAGTAATGTGGAATAGACTCCCTCCAGGTTCTGGCCAGCACGGTAGATTGCTTTAAAAAAGGCCTGGATTCTATCCAAAATGTACATGACATAACTGGCTACTAACACTTATAGCTAAAGTTGATCCAGGGAATATCCAATTGCCTCTTGGGGGGATCAGGAAGGACTTTTTTTTCCCCGCGCTATAGCAAATTGGATCATGCTTTGCAGGGTTTTTTTTTTTGCTTCCCTCTGGATCAACTGGGGGTGAAGGATTGTGCATATTTGATTATATGGTTTTATATAATTTTTTTTTTTTTTTTTGATTGGTTGAACTAGATGGACTTGTGTCTTTTTTCAACCTGGCTAACTATGTAACTAAGAATTAGAAGGAAAAGGAGAGGGGGGGCGGGAATAGGACATGGATCTTCAAAGTTCATACATTGAACTGAGATCGTATGTGTGTGTCCAACTCACCCTTTTCAGGTGGGGTTCCCAATTCTTGGACCAATGTGTAAATTCTAAAAAGGGGAAGGGGAGAGGGGAAGGATAAGATTCTCCAAAAGAGGTCCGTGCCTCTCTAAACTGAGAATGGGAATACACTGCGGAATACGCTAAGATACAATTCTTTATTGATAAATATACTTGAAAATGACACAAAATTGCTTTAAACACATCTAAAAGTGACAACGTTGTCCAATTAAAGCACTCCCCAGGTATCCCACCGTGCTGATTGTCAAATACTTATATCACACAATATATATAAAACTCTCTTAATAGGGGTGTTACACGGATTCTGGGAAACCTTCCCTGAGCACATGCATATTAATGAAGCTGCGTGCTTTGTCGGGGGGACATCCAGATTCAACAATTACCCTTAGTATTATTTAGTGTGTAAACATTGGAGTAGGTTCCCAGCAATCCAGGAATTGGTCGGGCTGGTATATCGCAGAGTGTGTAGGTATCTCCAATAAGCTAACAGCTGTGCAGAGTGTAGTGGTTCAAATAGTGATGGAGTCGGCTAGTGGCAGATCAAAGAAGGAAAGATAAGATGGATTGGATAGACGGTATTGACCAAATCAATAACCGATTAAGTAGAGTGTGGAAAAATGTCTCAATATCACACTGTCATATGCCACGTTGGTCTAACCGCATGCAGCGGTGTGTAGGTTCATGAATATTCACCTCGAATTAGAGGGGAGACTCACGGTTTGTTGGTATCTGCAGTTCTATGGTGGTGAGATGATCGGGTTGAGATTGCCGTGTTCTCTATCCCAGCTATGCTGATGGGTTCTATGGGGTGCCACTGTTAAGGGGGTGTAGATGTTAGATCAGCAGGTCCTCCATGCTGATCCCCTCTCAGATCTCTGTTCCTTCAGTGTAGTGGGAATCACTGAATGCTAGCCAAATCCTCTGCTAGTACAGCTGTGATTTGATTTAGTGAGCTGCTCGGCTGTTTTTCCTATGTGGTAGGTTGTATGTCCTATTCTGTGGGAATTTGCAGCGAGTGGAATATAAGGCTCATACTCCAAACATGGTGGGGGTCGTGGGTGTGCAGGGCATACACCGATGCATTTCACTTACTACGCGCAAGTTTCTTCAGGGCGGGGTGCCATTGAGAGTATTTGTTGATCCAGCGAATATCTGATTGCCTCTCGGGGGATCAGGAAGAATTTTTTTCCCCCCTCTATAGCAAATTGGATCATGCTTTGCGGGGTTGTTTTTTTTTTGTTTTTTTTTTTTTGCTTTCCTCTGGATCAACTGTGGGTGAAGGATTGTGTATATGGGATTGTATGGTTTTATATAATTTTTTTTTTTTTTTTGATTAGTTGAACTAGATGGACTTGTGTCTTTTTTCAACCTGGCTAACTATGTAACTATGAATGCACGCCAGATGGTTGCAAAAACCGCGCTTAGGATTTTTTGAGGCTAGAAAGTTGTGGGTATGCTGCCTCCAGTGTATACTCCCTATATAGGGAGTGAGGGTATTTGATTGTTTGAGTAACCGTGTGATCGTAATATTTAAAACCAATGGTAATGAATATTGCATAAAAAAAGATATGGGTGTTAGTCTTGGTATATACTTTCTCTATGGATGATATCTATATATTCTTAAACCGTGTGGTAATATAGTCCCCTCGCGGTTGGGTCTGAGTTTGTTAGTTTATGGGAGTGAGGGATATATCCCTCATATGTGACCTCCGTCGTATGGGTGTTGAAAGATCGGAGTTTTTTAGGATTCGCGCCAAAAACGTTGGTAGACCGCACGTAAGTATCAATGTATCAATCGGTCCAACTTTTTTCTGTGTTCAGGTAGATCAAGTTGATTAGTTTTTTTTTTTTTTTTAATATATTTTGGTATGTTAGGGTATATGTGTTAGGAAGTGGGTGTCAACTAGGTCTCCTTTCGTTTTTTTTTTTTTGTTTTTTTTTTGTTGGGG
>BLSH010444136.1:1720710-1736188 GCA_018402905.1 Glandirana rugosa | reverse complement strand
CATCACGATACCAACCCCCTGGAACTCACATCGTGAAGGAAAGATCACCATCTGCCCATAGGACCTGGGACCCGCCTGGGAAAGGAGACAATCTGTTGGAGAAATATCCTCGGGAGAAAAAATCTGGAGAGGAGAGACCAACCACCAATCAGAGGACCCTGACACACCTGCCTGAGACAGGCGCCTCTGCGCTTTACCCCTGTGTGGGGTGGCGCTGTCCGGTAAGCAGGGTGGCATTCGGGGAGCACGCGTGTCTCACTAAGGATTTATGTATTTTGGACCATATCTTATGGACACTTAATTGCACCATTGAGAAATAGATGTTGGCTATTGCTGTGAACAGATAGCTGACTAAGTGCAACAGACTCATGGTTTTAAGTTTTTGCAAGTTGTAATACTAGCACATTAATACTAGCACATTATTTTCATTGGATATATTTTTTGAAGAGACTCAATAGCATCTTATATATCACTTTGCATAAGCACTTTAATATCACAGTAACTTGGGATATCTACGGTCCTTGTTTTCTGTGATACTAGCACATCAATACTAGCACATTATCACTTTTAACACTATTGTTGGATACATTTTATGTAAAGATTTATCAGCACCTCTATATATCAAATTGTACAAGCACTTTAAAATATCAGGGCAACAGGAATACATATATGATACTAGCACATTATCATTTTTAGGAAGTGATATAGTTGCTTTAGCCTGTATCTGCAAAAATGATAAGCACTGTCAGCAGTATTCTTTGTATTCTTTTTATTTGGACTGTTTGTAACTGGGGTTGTCACATGACAACACGATACTTGCACATTAATACGTTAATTTATTGAAAGTTAGGGGGACAGATCATTTTATTTAGCATCCGACAAGGCACATCTGTTTCCAGTATTACATTCCAAAAATACTCACCCCATCACTACATAGCGATATTGGCACACTAGCATTATAAATTTTGGTTACCATTACTTATAACGTATTTTTTTCTATACCCACAATCAGAACCATATATGAAAGAGATACCTACTATAGATATATAAGAATTTGGCACACCATTATATCAGGGGAGCGCCAACCCAGACTCAAACAATCAAATATGAATGCACGCCAGCATTGCTAATCCGGAAGTGCGACTTGGCACTGCGTTCCAGCCCTGCTGTCCTCTGAAGACGCTATGCCACTTCCGGTTATGCCATATATCTGTGACTATTACTCATTCTCTGAATGGTGCATGTAAACAATGGAACACCGGGCTCTCTTTTAAGAGCCTCTATAGTGCTGAAATTATGGACTCCCTATTGCAACCCTCACCCCTATTTGCGTGTGATCCTATACACATGGACCATATAGTACAAAAATTGTCCTAACATAAAAGCAGACACTATATATTAAAACGTACCTATTAAGATGGCATTCACAAATAAAAAGATAAACTGCATGAATATCCTTGATAATATTATATACCATATGCATATACCCTGTAGACTCAACTGCATTCATAGCCATGTTCTTACTAAAGTACTCCACTGAACGGAGATAAGAAACATACTGCTGTATATGCTTATATGTATACATGTATACAACAGCTTAAATATATAAAAATGTATGTGTACAGAAATAAATAGATAAATCAATGAAAAATGTATCTAAGGATACTAATACAAATACCCATGTCTGTGTACATGCATGATCCTAGCTTGATACATGCGTGCATACCATTCCATCTAGGTCTCTATGATCGGTGTCCAAATGTGAATGCTGGTATTTCTTATTCAAATCACCTTATTATACAAGGCAAACATAAAATCCCTAGTTTGGCTCACCCCTTGAACCCATCAGGGATGTCCTCTTATAGATTCTTGCTGGCAAAGTAGCCTCTTCAGTCACCATAACGTCATAGTTATATATATATATATATATATATATATATATATATATATATATATATATCTCCTAGCATCAAGGAGGCGGGACCGTGTCTGACAGCGGCCAGCGTCTCCACTCCAAGCGGTGATAGGTCCCCTCTCCGTCTGCTCTGGCCGATTCTCCCCATTCAGGCTGTGATCAAATGCTGTGTGTCACAGTTTTGTCTAAAGACCGCTTCCGCTGGCCCTGCATGTCTGCAGCTGAAGCGTAAGTGATGCAGCCGTTCAGGGGGCATTAGAGTGGCCCGGCTCAGTCCGCCCCTGGTGTCATCCCTCTGGTGGGTGTCCCCCAGGTGCAGTCTGTACCCCCTAGCTAAGCCTCTGGTGCACACCTCTGAATTGCGGTGGTGTGCAGGCATTGTATATTAAAGTACTGCATGCAGTACTTTTTTTCAGCACGAGGCAATCCGTCTTGCACTGTGTGTCTGCCATTTGTACTTTATGAAATGTTTACGTGACGTTCCATTAAAGTTCATTAAAAGAAAATGAACAGTGTGGTGATCCAACTGGACTGCACTGCACTCCAGCCGCTGCATTACAGCATGCTGCATTACAACACACCAGCTGGTACAAATGAACCCTTAATTGTTGCTTTTATTCTGTGCTCACCCCGCTAGAATACACCTGAATTCACCAACATTTGGTTAAAAAAAATACACCTATGTAAGCCCTATCTCTTTGGAAACAAATAGGGTGACTGTGACAGTTCAGTTTTGGGCAACACAATCACTGATTTTCCCTCTTTTCCAATTACCTTCCCTTATGTTTCCTCATATGTGGATTATATAACACAAAATTATATTTTATGCATTTTCTGTTCCAGGAACAATGGAAAACTATGAAATGATCCATTCCAGCAGAGTGAAGTTTATATATCCAAATGAAGAAGAGATTGGGGATCTTACTTACATTGTAACAGAAAGCACTGACTCTCCAGGGACATTGCCATCTTTAAACATCTTACTATATGTCCTGGCTTTCCAAGTAAGCACAGCAGAAGGAACTGACCAAGAAGCTTTGCTGCAACCTAAAACCCTCATTCTCACAAGCTCAGATCTGTTTCTATTCAATGAAGATTACATCAGTTACCCACTTCCTGATTTTGCCAAAGAACCCCCAAAAAAAGATAAGTACCAGTTAGTGGATGGGAGGCGTATTCGGGATTTAGACCGTGTGTTGATGGGCTATCAGACTTATCCTCAGACTCTTACATTTGTGTTTGATGACTCTAGCAACCAAGACCTGATGCGCAGTTTATCTATGGATCATTTTGCAGAACCTTTAAGCCCCTGCAACAGTCAGAAAGCCTGTGGCAATAATCCAGAAGTACAGTGGTACATCTTTATTCCAAGTGCAGATTGTCGGGAAAAGTTGATATCGCTCCTTGCCCGCCAGTGGGAGATTCTGTGTGGTAGAGAGCTACCTTTGGAGTTGACAGGATGAAGTGCATTTATGTGTACATTCTAAAGATCCAGGCTGGTTTTTGAGGACCATAATTAAGGGAGATGCACATAGTTTTATGCTGCTTTTCATTGCACATATTTATTTTTATGTTTTGAGCACATAGTACATGTACAGATAACTCTCAGTATACACCAAACCTATAGATTGTTACAATATAATTGAAATTAAAGTCAGCCATCTTAATGTCTTTTATATAGCTAAAGATGTCCTTATTCTTGTGATGTTTTCATGCTTAAGGTACAGTTTTGGAACAATTTTGAGCCTCTAAAGGTTTATGGTGAACACAAATTTGCAACAAAAATATTGGAAGACTATAATGGCATAAAATAATGTAGGAAAGTTTTTGGAAAGCTTCCTCTCTTATACTCTACTAACTGTAGAAATATATACCAGCACTGTTGTTTCCAAGCTATGGGGACCTCTCTCTCATGCACTGAATAGTGGAAATTATGCTGGTGTCTTTGAAGTACCTGATCATTTAGAATGGGATGAAATTCCTGTGGCTTGCTTTAGGTGTATCTTTAAAGCATCCTTGCTTGAAGAAAACAAAATTCAATAGCCCTAGATTGGGGGTGGAGTAGAGTCTTTGTTCCAGGTTAATGCATTTTTCCAAAGCAGAAGCAGCCACCTCATAAAAAATCCTGTGCCCAGGTGAAGAATATTGCATGTGTGGCTACCCTTCTGAAAGGAAGTAAGGCGCAATATTCTGTAATACATTTTTACACACTTAAGCTAAAATGGGGCGTGTTCCAGTTCCAGAGACTTATATGTGAATTGTCTTACATTCCAAAATATTTGTAATTCTGTTCAATTAGTTCAACACACCCCTGCCATACAGCCTAGTTAGGTCTCTCACCTCCAAAGGAGTTAAACAATGTAGCTTGGTTTAAGGACTTACCCTTAGCCTGGAGATTGGACAATGCAGAAACAGCAGAGCACTGATGAGGTTGTCTCATGTAATCATGTTCAGAGTGTTAGGCATCATTAACACAGGAGTAATAGTGTGCACCCGTGAGAGGGCTGTATTTGCCTGCATGACGATGCACAGGTGTTCTGTGTATCCCCGTGCATGCAGTTTCATTCATGTCAATTGGGATGCAGTGGCTGCACAGACACAGTCGATGCACATATTTTGACAGCCATACGCCTACAGGTGTGTGGCCCCAGACACAGGTAGTGTGCATTTGCGGCTGTGCACCCGCATGGCTGTCAAATGGCTGTCAAATTAGGAGCGGCAGCTGTGTTAGTGCAGTCGTGTCCCAAATGACATCAATAGGACTGTCTGCACACAGATACATGGAACTCCTGTGCATCCCTGTGCAAGCAAACATGGCCTGCATATGGGCCTATGCTTAAGTAGCTTTGGTAGAGCACTGGGTTTGCTAACATTTCTTTTCCCAGTCTGAGCATTGATGCTTGTAGGGAGCTGAAAGAGTTCAAGTTCTTAAATAGCATGCAAAAAATAGTAATCTACAGTCATGTTATGCTGTCACCTACAGGAGGATTGGACACTAGCGAACAAAATAATCTGTATATTACCCAGGATAACACTTCCTTCCTTATTTTTTTCTAGTATCCCAGGAGGATGGGTATCTTTTCCTCAACGTTGCTTAGAAAGTCTAACTCTGTTTCTTTTCTACCATTTTTATTTCCTCCAACTAATATTCCATGCTACATTACTGCTTGAGCTGGTCTCTAAATGGCAGATATCCAGATCGGCCTTTCTTTAGCCTAACTTTGGAATGCCTAACCCATATCCTTACTGCTGGACTGGATGTTGCAGGACTAGCCTGAAAGTGACATTCGGGCTCTGGGTTCTGCATTAGGTGCTTTCCAGATCCTATTTGTAACGAGCTAGCCATGGTACACATACCAGGTCCAAAACTGCTAGCAATTGCCTTGGTGATTGCCCTATCTCAGAAGATTCAGTCTGCAAGTAGACTGGGCTGAGCAACAGGAGCTACCTTGTCATTTGCACTTCTGGGCACCTTTAACCTCCCAACAGTTTTCCAGAAGGGGTTCACGCTGAGGGACTGTTTGCTGATGTCATATACAGAGTGGAATGTCGCAAGCACACACTCTGTGCTCTCTTTCTAGTCATACAGTATCAAGGATACTTGATCCTGTTGCTGTTCCTGAATTGCAAAATAGCCACATGGAATCTCTGGTCTGTTTCTACTGCCTATCTACAGTAATCTTGGTCATCTCCAGCATTCAGACCCTCGACGGCTATCAGCTGCCTGGGTTTGTGAGTAACTGAGGTCTTGCCCCATCCCCTAAGCTTAGCTTCATCACTACCATTCTGTTAGCACGTCTGCATCTAGACACTGAGGTCATGTTGCAATGGGTGACCCCAGCACTCACTTCTCTAACAGTTCCAGGGAAAATCTGTGCCTTCTGAAAGCACTGATGTCTGTCAGCTGGAATCTTGCTACCCAGTGGTTAAAAAGGTCTGTCATTGGATTCCCCTTTAGTTCTGTTGTGTGATATCTTATGCTTGTGCAGACCGCAGAGGCTCTAAATGCGCTCTCATGCCACCTTCTGCAGAGTCAGCCGTGGCCGTAGAGGAGACTGGGTGACCAGATGCAGTGGCCAGCTCAGATTCGGGGTCGCTTTCAGTCTCTCTGTGATTAAATTGTTTTTGTGGAGTCACAGTATTCTGCCATTACCTCAGGCATAGTCTGTTTCTGCCCTTACTGATGTGGTATGTACTACTCTGAAAAATCTGCCTGCTCTCTTTAGCCTTTGGTATTTCAGAGCTTCTACAGCTGTAAAGACCTTTCAACTACACCCACTATTCAAGGAATTTCCCTTTACGGACTGGAAGCACCCTGAGGGATCTTGGATTTCACATGAGCACTTCTTGGATTGGTTCCCCTTTAGGAGGTAGTCCATTAAACAGTGGTCAATACCCTCTGTGGATCTGCTAGTGACCTACCTTCTCCAGTAGATGGGTTTCTTACTTTTAAGGGGATCCTACTAACCAACCTCTATAATCCATTCTTAACACTCAGTGGGCCCTGATCTTTGCTAGTGGTGAACTTATTCTGTCAAACTTGGGTGAATTGGGTTAAATCGTTCAAAATAGACATCTGCATTAAAACTGTGGACCCCTTCCTGATAGAGCATGTGGAACAGATGTCTGGAACCAATGCTTCAGTTGTTATGGCTTGCTGGAAGCACCAAACCTTGTGCCATTGCATAGATTAACAGGTCATCCTCTTCCTCCTTGGGGTTTCCTAAACCCAGGGGTTCTTGCTCTAGCTACTGTGTAGGCCTAGTCCCACCCTGGTCTCTGCCCTTTCCCTCTGAGGAATTTGCTTCCCCTGGGGCATGTTAGGCTGTCAGTGGTACCTAATATTCATCGGTGTCATCACCCCTTTCCTATTCTAGAGGGACCATCTGACCTGCTAAGTTAGTAGGGAACAACATTGAATTTGCTTTGACCTACCTTGTACTTAGTGAGCTCTCTAGTGTACTAGACTAGTGTATTTCCCAGTGCTTTTTCATGGCATCCCCATACAACATGCTGTGAAAAGAGCAGTCACCATGGGCTCTAGTGGACATTTCCCAGATGGATGTAAAGTGAACTTTGGACCAGCAAGACACTATTAAATGGCGCACCTCATTCCATGCATCATAGAACAAACAAGAATGGGGTCCCCATTGGGACTGTATCAGTGCCAGCAGACAAAGAATTAATCAGAAATGGTTAAAACATCAATTTTATTGTTGACATGTTTAAAAATATTAAATAGATATAAAAGAATGATCAAGGTACAATTTCATTAGCTGGTTAGCATACAGGTTGGTGGTTTACCATGTCACTTTCTCCCAACATGTTTCGCCATCAGAATGGCTTCCTCGGGGGATTCAGCAACCACTGTATTAAGCCAGTAGAGACCACTCCCCAAACGCTAACAATAACACCACCCGAGAAGGGACAATGCACCATCCTGCAGCATGGTTGGACACAGGATCATAAAATGGAATGGAATCCAGAGATACAGTAATATAGAATTCATTGTATATCATAAGGCTTAAGTGTAAAGCACTTGAGCCTTATGATATACAGTGAATTCTATATTGCTGTATCTCTGGATTCCATTTTCCTGACTCATAGGCGCCCCCTATTGAACTCTTTATGATCTTGTGTCCAACCTGGACTTTATGCACCTTATGTGGCCGCATGGTGCTTTGTCCCGTCTTGGGTGGTGGTGTTGGCGCTTGGGGAGTGGTCTCTACTGGGTTAATACGGTGGTTGCTGAATCCCCTGAGGAAGCCATTCTGATGGTGAAACATGTTAGGAAAATGTGACACATTGTAAACCACCAACCTGTAAGCTAACCAGCTAATGAAATTGTACCATTCTTTTATATGTATTTAATATTTTTAAACATGTCAACCATAAAATTGATGTTTTAACTATTTCTAATTAATTGTCTTCTGGCACCGATACATTACCAATGGGAACCCCATTCTTATTTGTTCTATTTTCCAGATGAGCTAAGTGCCTGCAACATTCATCTGGGTCTGCTCATTTATTTGCTCTTAAAAATGCATATCGCCTACAGGCGTTGTTAACCAGCATGGTTCTTCAGCAGAGGGGTCCACAGCATGTTTATCTTCATGCCCCCTTCATTAGCCAAAGATTTATCCACCCAACTTTTTCAGGAGTTTTGGGTTTTTAGGGACCTTCCCCTCAGAATTACCTCCCTATTCTCCCTTTTCGATCTACCTCAGCCCTTTTTTCTCTGTGGTTGTGGATCTAGCTCCTGAGGCCACATGTTTTTTTTCTAAATTGCGGTATCCCTCTCTGGTCAGGACTCCTGATTCATACACCACTGACCAATATCTAGGTACTGGTGTGTTTACCACCTAAGTGGAACAGGAGTGGTAGTTTGGTTCCTGTTGTGAAAATAACTTGAGGACTTAACCTTATCTGCTCTTATCCCTTTAGGAGAAATCTTCTTGAGGCCATTTGTTCCCAACTGGTTATGTCCAGACATGGAGGAGAGGTCAATGTACATTGCATTTCTGACCCTGTGTTGCTCTTGAGGGATTTCAGAGGCGGGCCCTGTGAGACTATGAGCTATCTGCAGGCAGAACAAATTTGTTCCCAATTGCAGGTACCCACTGAGGTACAGGAAATCCCTTAATTACTTCTTGGGACTTTATGGGTGCCTCTTCCTTCATATGGTCTACAGGCTTGTGTAGAAGGCTTTTCTGATGCTCTTCCCTATTTTGGATTTACTCTTAACTGCACAGATGGAACTGTGTACACAGCTTCTTTGGTTTTGTTCGATCTGGAGAATTGGGAGCATATTTTATCCCTCTGGCTCTTTAAAGTCAAGGATAGGTAGGATTTTTTTTTAGTAGGTTCCCTCTGAGGGTTTGTACCAGGGGCTCCACTTTCATGCTGGTGTATTGAGCTTGTTATTCAGCTTCAAGTAGACTAGTAGTCCATGTCTCACTGGTTTCTGGTTAGGTAGTCTAACTTCCAAAGCCTGCTTACCCTGCACCTTACTCTTTTAGTCATGCGGACATCATGGGGTTGAAACCCGAGTTCTCTAGGTGGATTCAGGAGCCACTTCACACCCTTTGCAGGTTTTGTAGATTTTACTAATTTTCAAGTCTTGCCTTGGCAAGGTGGCTGTCTCTTCTGGCTATTGATCTAGGATCAAAGTTGTTTGTCCTTGATCCTTTTGGGGTCTGAGAAATAGAGGCTCAGGACCTTCCTACTAGGGCTGATTCATCTTTCTTTTACCAGGACTTTATAGGGTTCTTTGTCTGGTATCCATATTCTGTTAGGGGCTTGCTTCCTTCCCTTTTTGACCACGTCTCTTCCACTCTTTTGGGGGTTCAGATTGATCAGCTTCCCACTTTTTGGACCATGGTTTGGTGCCCTGTCCCTTGTTTTCTTTCCTTTCGGATTATTGATCATCTGTTTTTTTCTGTCTTGAGCAGTAGATTGGTCTTCACCTTTTTCTATCCGGTCATGACAGGTTCCCCTATCAGGCAGGGATTAGGCCTCATCCGTCGTCAGAATCATTGGTCTTTCAGGCAGCCGTTGAGCAGAAGGCAGTCCCCAGGTATTTTTTTGTGGGGGTCTTTGCATTGCTTGCTACAAACTGTGGCATGCTGGGAATAGAAGGGGTTATATTGAGCTTGCCTACATATTTTTTTTGTTTGCCACTGTCCAGTCATCCAGTAGGTGGTTGTATAACTCGACAGTGGATGGCTTTCTTTACCCCCAAAATGAATTCCATAAAAAGGATTTTATGGTAAATACAAGCATCCTGTTTTAGTAAATATATTCTAAATATTTGGTTGAATCCCTTTTAGTGCTGCCTTATAGACTGTAATCATTTCACTCTCATAGTACACCATATTCAATCTGAGGGCTCACTGCACAGGCAGTACTGAAAGATTTCTGCTTTACAGTTGTAAACTTTGGAGAAGGCGTCAGCTGTGCTCCTAGGGTAAATAAACAGCAGAGGTTCGGAGGCTTAAGTGTATATTTGTTAAGGATTGCTATGGAAGGTGAGTTAGCGTTAGTTGTATTAACTGTGCAGCTGTAAGTGGTAATACCCAGTGGACAGAGTTTAGGATCAAGAGAGATTGTACAAACCATTACATCAAGGATTTTAGGATTTTCCTTCAGAAGGACCAAATTAATGGGCACTGCCAGGTGAAATGAAAAGAATTTCACACTTTAACTTGGATGATTGGATAACAACATGCTAAACACCATGTACTTAATAAGTCAGGTGAAGACGACTCCAGCTTATACATCTATAAAATGTCTTCTGAACTTTGAAGCTACTTGGAATTCTAGAGGGTTCCAATAAAGCCGTATTACTAAAATACTGTTTCTTTATACTGAAAAAACTCTCTAAAAACTGTCTGTACTAACCATAATAGCAAAGCATGTTCTATCCAATGAAGTTTAAAATTTAAGCAGATATCGATGGGGTTTGTGTTGGTAACACATAAACATTTCCTCATACAGATTTTATAATTCCACTAAATTCATTAACTGGCAATGGGGGGTAAAAGAACCACATATGGTCCATATTCTCACAAATGTTTTTTCAAACTTTATAAATGTGAAAGTTTGTTGGATATACCAAGAATTATAGTTTTGGCTGTTTACAATAAATGTGTAAATGTGCATGCAAATAAAACCATATTTTTACTGTATGCTGTTTTGTATTACATTGTTCAAGGCTACATAATGGTGAATTTACTAAATATTGTATAAAATTCCCATCCTGAATCCAGCTCCATTTTATATGTGTCACCTATTGATTGGCGTCAATATAATTGTATGAAGTGTATTTTTCTGCATCTGTTATCAGTGTGTGTGTGTGTATATGCACAGTATATATTCTATATTACAGTTTATAAAATAGTGACATTTATAATCTTTCAGCTAGATGGATTACAGTTTGGTTTTTCATAGCTGATTAAGCTATTTCCACAAAAATTGAATTGTATTTATTTGTAACATGTTGCCTAAAGTTCTTGTGTTCTGTTACAACACAAGGAGTATTGGAAATATCTCTGTCACTTACAGCAGTCAATCAGGAAACAGAAGTTGTGACTGTTTTTCTCAGCAGACATACTTCCTTCTTTTATATAAGCTGCGCCAATTAACTACTGCATGTTTAACAAACAAGTTTTTAGGTTCCCCACAAAGTGGAGAAGACTTTATAGTATAATGGCAATGGCTATATGTTGCCATTACAAAAGAAAAAAAATCTTAGAGATGTCAAAGCCAGGAAGTTGTGTGGAAATGTAAATGAAGATTTGCTTCCAATGTCAGCATCCTAGGTGAATTCCTGTGTCCCAAATCAGGCGGAGGTGGCCATTTTGACACTCATTTTGCAGGCATGGCGCTCTGTTACTGCTAGAGGACATACTCTGAGAATGCCATACAGTCATCATTGGAATTCATGTATGTAGACTGGAAGTGGCTGCAGGAGATCAGCAGCACTGAGAAGCAACAAGAAATAATGTGAAAACAGGTAATTTATGGCAAAAAATGACAATTCTTATAATACACAGGCCTTTAGCAAACTAAATACATTTACGGTTTACATCTACTTTAAGCCCCATCTGATCTTAGCACTATGCTGGCCATTGCCATTTAGCAGACAAATGCCGGGCCATCAGTGGGCTCTTTGTCATGTGATTTGACAGTTTAACCACTTGCCGCCTGACAACCGTCAAATGAGGAGTGGTGCGGCTCTCGTTCTGGGAGGACGTTATATGACGGCGCTCCAGAACGGCGGCAGGGGCACACAGTGTGCGAACGCGGCCGCGCCAGGTCCTCAGAACAGTGTCCGACCCTGATCTTTAACCATATGATCGGCTGTTTCAAATCACAGCCAGTCACATGTAAGTGTCGGTGACCGGCTCTCCTCGCCTCACACTGACAGAGTGTGTGGCGAGGAGAGCAAATAAGCAGCATCTCCTTGCAGGGGAGACCAGGGCAGGTAATCAGGGCACTAATGATAAGTGCTCTGATTACAGTAAAGCCCCAGCAGTGGCCATCAGTGACACAAATCAATGCCCATTACTGATGCCAGTCAGTGCTGCCTTTTAGTGCCCATCAGTGCCTGCTCATCAGTGGTGCCTATCAGTGCTGCCCATCAGTGCCTCCTCATCAGTGCCCATAAGTGCCGCCTCATCAGTGCCCATCAGTGCAGCCTATCAGTGCCGCCTCATCAGCGTACATCAGTGAAGGAGAAAAATTACTTATTTACAAAATTTACTGACCGAAACTAAGAAAAACTTTCTTTTTTTGTTTCCTAATTTTCTGTCTTTTTCCTTTTTTTTAGTAAAAAATAAAAAACCCAGTAGTGATTAACCACTTCAATACCAGGCACTTAGAACACTTCCCGCCTAGACCAATTTTCAGCTTTCAGTGCTTTTGCAATTTGAATGAGAATTGCGTGGTCGTGCGACGCTGTACCCAAACAAACTTTTTATAATTTTGTTCCCACAAATAGAGCTTTCATTTGGTGGTATTTGATCACCCCTGCGGTTTTTATTTTTTGCACTATAAATAAAAAAAGACAGAAAATTAAAAAAAAAAATGTCTTTGTTTCTGTCACAAAACTTTGTATAAGTACATTTTCTCCTTCACTGACGGGCACTGATATGGCTACACTGATGGGCACTGATGAGGCTAGACTGACAGGCATTGAGGAGGCAGTACTCATTGGCACTGATGAGGTGGCACTGATAAGGTTGCACTGATGATGGGGCACATATGCAGCACTGATAAGCAACACTGACGGGCAGTGATACGTGGCACTGATATGCGGCACTGATGAACACTCATAGGCGGCACTGATAGGTGGCACTGGGCACAGATAGGTGGCACTTTTAGGTGGCACAGGTGGGCACTGATAGATGGCACAGGTGGTCACTGATAGGTGGCACTGGTGCCTATAGCACTGTTAGGGATGGCACTGGCAGGCATCATATATGGGCACAGTGCCATCCCTACAGTGCACTGTATTGCCCTTACCTGGTGGTCTAGTGGGAGCTCCCTGGTGGTCCTGGGCGGCCTCCATGTTCCCTCCCTGGTGGTCCTGGGCAGCCTCCTCATGGTGTCCGGAGGGGGGCTCCCTGGTGGTCCAGTGGGGTGATCCTGAGGGTGGCTGCACTGATAAACGTTCAGCACAGCCCCCCCCCCCCCCCGTCAGGAGAGCAGCCGATCGGCTCTCCACTTGCGGGTGCGCAATAGCGGATTATCCTGAGGACGTCAATAAACGCCCAGTCAGGATAATGAACCACCCGCCCGGACGTCATTTGTTAATACGCCGGACGGGAAGTGGTTAAAGTGGGTGTAAACTTGAAAAAAACATTTTTAATGAAGACTTCTACCTGGTACAGTAGAGGATGTCAATTCATCTGTGACCAGTCTTGCCACAAATGGTTAATCCAGCTCTGAGCAATCCCCTTGTCTGTTTTCAGTAAAATAAAAAAGGACACGCAGATAAGTTTGTGTCGCCACTTCTCTCACTGCTGTGACTGACATCTCATTTCTTTATCTCATGCACGTAATGTGAGCGAGACGATTACAGTTTCACATCCCCCCTCCTTTCTTCTCCAGCTCTCCCAGGATTGGCTGCTCCACACCTCAGCATGATTGGACATGCTGAAGTCATGTGGTGCCTTTCCTGAGTTCTGACTGGATGTTGCTCATCATGGGGCATGATCAGTGTGACTCAGGAGGATATTCATGTGCAATCAGCTCCCAGTGCCAGCAGAAAGATTAGGAGAGTGTATAGGTGGGTGTGAAGTCTTGTGACATCACTACTCCGCCCACCGAGGTCATGCAAAGAGACCAATCCACTGATTCCCGAGTTTTGTGGGGCTCCTACTGCTGAAGGGGGTGACATTTTCAATGCATGTGTATATATACATTAATACTGCAATATTGCATGTGTATATATACATTAATACAGTTTTTGAATTTTTCACTTTAAGACACGCATACCCCTGGGTTTGAACTACCAGTGGGACATCACCCATTTTTATGAATAATTGTAATATGAGCAATTGTTTTATGAGTATTCCTATTTGTGGTTTGCTCTGCTTTATACTTGTTACGTGATGTGGCACCACTGGTGGTTCCATCCTTACAGATACAAATGGATTCATGACATCTCACATCTGTGTGAGATGTGCATCTATGGATTTCAGCTGAGATGAGCGAGGACATTGAGTTCCTTGTCATATGAAAGATATAAAATCATGCCTAAATTACTTGGGGAATGGTGTTTTCAAACATCCTAATATTTTCTAATATTTTTTTTGTATCTTCTAGCGTAGTACATATGTAGTATATGGTCAAATTAATTTAATAAAGTTTACTATGGTTACTACAATATCGACAAGTTGATATTTGTGTAAGATTATGTATCAAAATAAAATCAAAAACAACTAGTTTAATTGTCCTGAGAGTCTACAAAGATATGTTGTTTAAATACCCCATTATATAGTCAATTTAATTGAACCACTTCTGGACCGCGTCGTGTATATTTACCGCTGCAAGGTGGCAGCATAACGCAAATCGCCGTCCATAAACGGTGGTTCGCGCAGCTAGGGGGTGAGCGCGTCCTTGTGCCCGCCGCAAGCTCCAGGAGTGTGGCCACGGGTCGGGCGGACTCGATGTCCGCCGGCGACCCACGATCGCTTACCATAGGAAAAAAGCGGTGAACAGTCAATGTAAACATGGCGGTTCCCCGCTCTGACAGGGGACATAACACTGATCTACTGATCCCTGTCACTGGGATCAGTTAGATCTGTTATGCCCCTGCCAGCCCAGCCCCCACACATTTAGAATACGCCTATGGAACACAGTTAACCCCTTCATTGCTCCCTTCAGGTTAACTCCTTCCTTGCCAGTGACATTTATACAGTAATCAGCAGCTATTTTTAGATCTGATCGCTGTATAAATGTCAATGGTCCCAAAAAAGTGTAAAAAATGTCCGGCATGTCCGCCGCAATACCACAGTCCCGATAAAAATCGCAGATCGCTGCCAATACCAGTAAAAAAAAAAAAATAGTAAAAACAGCATAAATTAATTCTCGTTGTTTGTAAACGCGGCAACTTTTGCGCAAACCAATCAATAAACGCTGATTGCGATTTTTTTTTTTTTTTTTTTTTTACCACAGATATGTATAAGACAAATAACTAACCAAACGCGTTTTCAACGGCGCAAATGTTTGTTGCTCTTAATTAAATACGACAAAAATGATAAAAAAAAAAAAATGACCATAACCGTCGCTAGACGCTAAAAATAGCCCTGACACCATAACGCCGCCTGTACGGCCTGTAAAAAATGTGAAAAAACCCTGGTAACTGTAAATATGTCGCTAGTCTAGATTTTTATCGACGACTAATGACATATTTACAGTGACCGTTCCTTCCTCAATTGGACTTCCCTCGTTACTTCCCCAATTGACACAAGGTATCCGCATAAGATTTACACACCCCCGACCCGACCGTCCCCGTATTGTCTAGATTGACTAGGGTCACTGTCCCTAGTCATCTAG
>BLSH010444136.1:1694265-1709651 GCA_018402905.1 Glandirana rugosa | reverse complement strand
GCTGTCAGTATATCAGGTGTGATCAGATCTGATCAATTTTCAATGATTGGCACCATAGCTTGTAGACTCTATAACTTTCACAAGGACCAACTAATATACACTTATTTGGGTTATTTTTACCAAAGATAGGTAGCAGTATAAATTTTGGCCAAAATTTACAAAGAAAAATTACTAATTTGCAAAATTTTATGACCGAAACAAAGAAAAAGGCATTTTTTCCAAAAAATGTCAATCTTTTTTTATTTGTAGCACAAAAAATAAACCCCCTCCTAGTGATTAAATACCACCAAAAGAAAGCTCTATTTGTGTGAAAAAAAGGACGCAAATTTCATATGGGTACAGTGTTGCATGACTGAGTAATTGTCATTCAAAGTGTGATAGCGCTGAAAGCTGAAAAATGGCCTGGACAGGAAGGGGGTTTTCGTGCCAGGTACTGTTGTGGTTAAAGAGATATGGAAAAAACACAATTTTCACAACATGTTGTTGCCTGCATGGGGAGGAGACAGAGAGAGAGAGAATCCATAGTTAAAGCACACTGCTCTCTCTTCTCTTACAGAATGGCTGAAATAGTTAATACTACTTGTTTCTCATACATTGTGGGCATTTGGGAGGGTCTTCCGAGGTTCTCTTTAAAAAACGCTTCTAACCTCAAATGCTCATAACTGCTGCTAAACTCGCATACACGCAGTATGTAAAAGCTGTGAAATACGCATTTTTCACTGTCGGTTATCAGCTGTCAGTTTCCAGCGTTCCGAAGAAGTTTTCAACTGCCCTGTGTACATGAGGCCTTAGTCATGCAGTATTTTAACCCATCCATATCCGCGCTATAGCCAATGTCCGGCTCCAGCGCAGATCTGAAATGCCGGGTGGACGTCCTGGCCATGTGCGCATGCTGCATGGCCGTTCCCATGGGTCGGGCGGACTCTATGTCCGCCCGAGACCCGCGATCCCCTGTCAGACCTGCAGAACGTTCTGTTGAAGGGGACATACCAGATCTACTGATCCCTGTCACTGGGATCAGTTAGATCTGTTATGTCCCAACCAGCCCCGCCCCCCTCCCCCACAGTTAGAACACACCCAGGCAACATAGTTAACCCCTTCACTGCCCCCTGCAGGGTAACCCCTTCACTGCCAATGACATTTATACAGTAATCAGTGGACATTTAAATTTCTGATCGCTGTATAAATGTCATTGGTCCCAAAAATGTCCAACATGTCCGCTGCAATATCGCAGCCCCGATAAAATCGCAGATCGCCGCCATTACTAGTAAAAAAAAAAATAGTAAAAACGCCATAAATCAATTCCCATAGTTTGTAGACGCAATTGCTTTTGCGCAAACCAATCAAAATACGCCGATTGCGATTTTTTTTTTTTACCAAAAATATGTAGAAGAATATATATCGGCCAAAACTGATGAATAATTTTCTTTTTTATATTTTTTTTTTGGATATTTATTATAGCAAAAAAGTAAAAAATATTGTTCTTTTTTCAAAATCATTGCTCTTTCTTTGTTTATAGCACAAAAAATAAAAACCGCAGAGGCAAACAAATACCACCAAAAGAAAGCTCTATTTCTGGGGAAAAAATAATAAAAAATTTTGTTTGGGTACAACGCCGCACGACCGCGCAATTCTCATTCAAAATGCGACAGCGCTGAAAACCGAAAATTGGTCTGGGCAGGAGGGGGGTTTAAGTGCCCAGTAAGGAAGTGGTTAAAAATAGATTTTCATATTCGCATGTTATAAACACACAAAACGTATGAACAAACGTGAATGGTTGTGGTAATGTGAAATGGCCGTCTCCAATTTTGAGAAGATCCATTTGAAAATAAACTTTCAGAGTCTAAATCTACTGTATAATTTGATCTTTTTTTTCTCTCTGGTGCTGACCTGAATGGTGCTCCTGGTGACACATTCCTTCTTGATTATGGAAAAATGTGTCTTCTGCTGGTACTATACTATTAGTCAGTGTTTCTCAACTCCAGTCCTCAAGGCACCCCAACAGGTCATGTTTTCAGGATTTCTCTCTGATGAAACGGCTGTGGTAATTACTAAGGCAGTGAGACTGATCAAATAACCTGTGCAAAATAATGAAAAGCCTGAAAACATGACCTGTTGGGGGCGCCTTGAGGGCTGTAGTTGAGAAACATTGCTATTAGTGGTAAACGGATGCCCACAATAGGCCTCACTGTCTGTGTCAATGGACGCAGCAGCGGGACTCATGAGCGTGCCCGTACAGGTGTCCCCAGGGAATGTGGGTCTCCGTGGGGGCACCTGATGAAGAGGAGGAGCCAGGTGCGCCATCGGGGCTGCTCTGTGCAAAACCCTTGCACAGAGCAGGTAAGTATAACATGTTTGTTATTTAAAAAAAAAAAAAAAAAAAAAAAACCTTTGCAATCACTTTAATATATCACTGAATGTAATGTTATTTTAAATGCAAGGAGTATAAGAATATGAATTTGACATGGTATAAACCTCTTGCAGCCCCTGTGCAGCAGGGCTGTAGCGTGAGAGGACCCCATACCCCCAACCCTGTCGCATGTAATACCAGTGTATAATGATATGATGTCTTTCAGAATATGTACATGGGTTACTAATTGGCCCCTGAAGAAGGGTAGTTCATCCCGAAACATGTCGGGCCTTTACCCATCAGGATTCCATCTCTACACATGAACCACACCGCTTTCATGTACCAGCTCTGGAATGTAACAACTTTGGTCTTGATGATTTTATCAATATATGCGATTTGACACATGTTTGTAATTCTGTGTTCTTCCTGTTTCTGGAATAAAATGTATTTTTTATAATGTCATTGTACTGCCTTTAAAGTCCCGCTATATGTACTGGGGGGAGTACCTTTTCGCTAGTAGCGTGAGAGGAAGGAACAGCACAATTAATCAGTACATGACAAGAAGCATGCTAATACGAGAAGAGATCAGAGTGATAAGCTGCTTCTCCTTTCATTGTTCATTCAGAGGCTGGAGTAGGTCTAGGATCACCTTGGCTCAGAGGTAGTGGGTTGAATTATGCTGCCCATCAGACTGAGGATATCTAGTGGCAGAATAACAAATGCCAGGGGGAAATCTGTGGATTGAAGTTGAATTCAACAAAAAAAAAAATCTATAGAAATGTTCAATCTTGAAAATTCTAAACCCTACTTTCGTAAGGTATGAGATAAAAGCATATTAGGGGGCGTGGCCTGGACATGGCGGTGTGAGGACGCCTTTCATGAGTGCTCCGGGTCTCTCCCTGCTTTTCCCCGACCTACTGCCGACAATCAGCACCCTCACCAAGGCATGCTAACAACGAGAAAATACAGGACACGATCCTCTGCCTGACTTTCCCATCCACGCAGCTCCCCAGGTGCCATACAGAGGTTCTTCCACTCCGGGCATCGGAGCTCCCCGGGCGCCATTGCAGTATCGCCACGTGACACCCTGCTAGGGAGGCAAGCTATGTTGGACATATCTGGACCACCAGAGCACCTATCTGGCACGCCACTACTCCTGTGACCATCAATGCCAGACACCCAAAGAAGTCGGTAGGGCAGAGGAGTGGAGGAAGGCATTAGGACCCTGCTCCAGGCCTTGCCCACTAAGCAAGATATCAAGGCCCTGATCCTCCGGGTAGGGGAGGCCCACCGCTGGGAGATGCAGGAGGTGCGGGCAGAGGTACACTCCCTCACTGAACGTGTGGATTCTGGTGAGGCATCCATGTCCTCCCTTGCTCTCAGGGTGACCGCCCTCAAAGCAGGCACAGGTTGCCCAGTCAGACGCAACAGTAGACCTACAAATACACCTGGAATAATTAGAGGACAGAAGTCACAGAAACAATCTCAGGCTCCGAGGCCTACCTGAAGCGAAAGGAGAAGAGGACCTCACGGCGACAGCCCTGGCCATATTCCAGACATTTATGGACACCCCACAGCCTGTGCTGGAATTGGACATAATCCATAAGGCATTGGGTCCTAGGTCCCCGGATGCGAACAGGCCGAGGAGCGTGGTGTGTGGCGTCCACCGATACCAACTTAAAGAATTGATCCTACGCAAGTCCTGGGAGCGGAGTGAGGTGGAATTTGATGGAGCTATGATTAAAATACTGCCGGATTTATCTAGAGCCACCCTCCTCCAAAAGGCCCTTCTGTGACTGATGCTGGAGATAGTGAGAGAGAACAACTTCACCTATAGATGGGGGTTCCCCCTTGCTGTGACTTTCCGCAAAGACAGTACTGCCTTCACCCTCCGCACTTCCGCAGAGCTACCGGATCTATTTAACTACCTGAGAGTGGACCCCATACTGCTCCCGAACTGGCTGGCGCTTGTCCCGTGCCCGGCGGGATGCCCGGGCCCTGCTTCACTCCGGGGCCCCCCACCTGCGCACCAGCAACGCAACCGGAGGAGACCCCGGCCCCCATTAGGGGAGAGGCCACGTGAGTCGAGAGAAATGTGACTTGGGGCTTGTTAGCTGCGCATCTTTGCCCCTTTTCACTCATTTTGTTCCCCTATTTTTCCTTTGTTTTTCTTTTTGCTGCATCCCGAGACGCTTTTTAGTTTTGCCTGGGGGGAGGGGGGTGTCCTCTGGCTCCCACCTAACGCACCCAGTGCTCCAGGTCTTATCAAGGACATCCGCTGTGTACAGGATAGCGGATGAGATTGAGGAAACACCATGGGTCCCTGCTGGCCGGTAACGGCAATCCCGCAGCGGAGCACACCGACAATTATGGAGCTCCCACCCAGGCCTACACAGGGGGAGCCACTGGGGGGGTGGTTTGCCCCAATGGGCAGCTGGAGAGATGCAGTATGCGCGGTTTGGCATGACCTGTGGACCCCCAATGGATAGACTTCTAGCCCAAGCCGCAACCGCTCCCCATGCTACTCCTGTATATGGAACAAACTGAAGACATACACTGATCTAGCTAGGCCTCCCTTGGGACCAGAGGTTTGCTACCCCGGAGGTACTAACGACAGGGCCTTTTCTATGAACTTGGGCAAACTTCTCGTTGGTTACAGCTTTGTTACAATCTATTGCTCTGTGCCCTACACTAGGGTTATTTGCATGGTATTACTGTGACAGGCTCTGTACAGAAGAAAGAGAGGGTTGCGTGTCTCCACCCCAGGGTGGCACTCTCCCAGTTTAGCGGGTTGGATTGACAAATTAAGATCCTGAGCCTTTGGGCCTTTGCCCGCCGCCACGGGTGGGAGATGCCCAGGTTTTGCATTGGGTGATTTACGCACTGCCTTCTACCACTGCTGCATTTACCCTATGGGTGGGATTGTCTTTGGTGTTGGATGTGCGGATAGCTGGAGTGGCACCCTCCTAGACAACCCAGGGTTACATGATTTACTGCAGAGGGTGCCAGGAGCTGACAGTGACCTTAAAAGGGCACACGCTAATATTGCCTTCATCCAGGAAACCCACTTTAGAGGGGACAAATTGCCCTTCCTTAAAAGCAGGCTTTACACAATTTGTTTACCATTCTACCAATCTCTCTGCCAATTCCAAGGGTGTCACGATTTTAATCTCGGGTCATACTAGCGGACTTCTCAGAAGGTCATCTAATACTGGGGGGTGACTTTAACATCCCCCTCATACCTCCTGAGGATACTTCCTCCTGGCAACTCCTCTGTCTCCCCCTCTGTCCGAAAGCGCATCGCTCAGACATTACACAGAGTGCAACTGATAGACGTCTGGAGGCTTCAGCATTCAGGCGAGCACGATTACTCTTTTTACTCTCCTCCGCATAAGGTATATACTAGGATTGACCATTTTCTAGTCCCATATAGTCAAGTTCAGGCAGTCACCCACACCTCAATTGGGAACAGAACCTGATCGGACCACGCCCCTATCACCTTGACATATAACTTATCAGACACCACGTGGACTAAAACCCGCTTTTGGTGACTGAATGAGAGCCTGTTACAGACACCAGAGGTTCTGGCAGATGTAACTAAAGAGTTACAATTTTTCTTCCAAACCAATGATCAGCCTGAATGCGACCTGGGCGTCCTTTGGGAAGCCCACAAAACAGTGATACGGGGAGTCCTTATGAAACATGGCGCCCATATTCAGAAGGAACGTAACGAACAGCTGACTGTACTAACGGACAAACTGCACAGTATAGTATCTCGACATAAACATGCGCTTTCCCCCGACTTAGAGGCAGAGCTCCAGACTACACGCACACAAATCATGGACTTATTATCGTACAGAGCTAAAGCGGCCCTACAGCAGTGTTGGTGTCTAACCTACGAGTTGGGGAACAAACGTGGAAGGCTTCTAGCTAAAACAAGAGAACAACAGGCCTCGTATGTCCCCAAGATTCTGTCGCCCTGGGGTGAACCGGTCAGCTTACCTGCCCAAATCACAAAGCGTTTCAGAGACTACTACTCCACTTTGTATAACCTTTCAGATCACTCCCCGCCAACGGCGGAGATGGAGGGTTATATAGAGTCATCCTCTCTCACTTCCGAGATTCGGGAGGAATTAAACTCACCGATCTCAGAGCTTGAATCACAGCATGCTGTGGGAGATATGAAGCCCGGGAAGGCCCCAGGGCCAGAGGGCTTCACCCTCCAGTATTACCGGACTTTTCTTCCTATTCTAAGCCCCTACTTGACTACGTTTTTCAATGCTTTAGGTTCAGAGACAGCCTTCCCACGAGACACTCTCTTGGCCCACATCTCAGTGATTCATAAGGAAGGGAAGGACCCTACCTCCTGCACGAGCTACAGACCTATCTCGCTCCTAAACCTAGACTTGAAACTCTGGGAGACCTGGTGCATTTAGACCAAGTGGGGTTTATCCCCACATGGGAGGCCAGGGATAATACGACTAAGGTGCTCAACCTACTCCATATCGGAGACTCCGCTGACACACCAAGCCTTTTCCCCAGTACGGACGCCAAGAAGGCGTTCGACCGAGTAAACTGGAACTTCCTACTGTCAGTGCTTCGGCATATAGGCCTCCAAGGGACTATGCTCAATTGGATTACTAAATTGTATTCTTCCCCCTCAGCCCAGGTGAAGGTGAACAGGGTGCTGTTCAGAGCCTTTTGAAATTGGCAACAGTATGAGGCAGGGATGCCCTCTATCCCCACTGCTATTCGCCCTTTCACTGGAACCATTTCTTTGTAAAGTTTGCATGAACACCAACATTCGGGTCTACAAATTGGACAAAATCAATTCAAAATTGCGGCCTATGCCGGTGATTTATTTTTTTCCTTGGTAAATCCAGAAATTTCCCTCCCAAATTTATTGAAAGAATTAAATTGCTATGGGAAACTGTCTAACTTAAAGATCAACTTTGCAAAATCAGAAGCTATGGGCATTGCAATCCCCGCCGGTACCCTGGAGCGCTTGAAATCAAACTTTACCTTGAAATGGGCTGAGACAAAACTTCGCTACTTGGGTATGTGTATGCTGAACAACACTTTGAAAACATTTGAATATAACTTCCCGCCACTATTAACTAGAGTGCGCTCATTGTTAGAGAGTTGGCAGACAGGATTACACGCTTGGTTTGGTAGAATCAACCTGCTAAAAATGTCCATTTTACCGAAATTCCTCCATCTCCTCCAAGCTCTGCTGATCAAAGTACCTGCCCCCCTTCTTTAAGCAGGTACAAGCTCTTTTCCTGAAATTTGTGTGGGCACACAAAAAGCCTCGCCTACCTAGGGTACAACTGATACAGCCCAAGCAATGGGGGGGGGATTGGCCCTACCGGTCTTACGTAGCTATTACCAGGCAGTGTAACTAGGATGCATTATAGACTGGTGTCGGCATAGTGGAGCCAAGCTTTGGACCCAGTTAGAGCAATCCCAAACTCAGATACCTCTAAAGAGTGCACTCTGGTGTTATGAACACCTACCCACATCTTTGAAAAAACATCCGTTGATTGGAAATACACTGTACACGGGTGTTCGAGCCACCCAAAGGCTCTCACTCACCTCACAGGAATCCCCTCTTTTCCCTATCCTAGGCAACCCCTTATTTTACCCAGGGCTGGCTGGCCAGGAATTCGATACACTTCAAAATGCCTATGAAACAGCCTCAAAATTCTTAGTGGGGGGTAGATGGCCTTCCTTAAAAGAACTGACTGATCCCTCTGGCCTGTTTCATCAACCTTTCTGGAGCGCCATACACCATCATTTTATACATTCACTTCCCTCCCCCTAGACCTACAGCCGACAGTTAACTAGTTTTGAAGAGTGCTGCTCAGATAGGGATCCTCTACCGCGAAGTCTGTCTAAGATGTATGCCTTACTGATGACTCCAACGACCCAGCTGTCCCACCCATGTCTACAGAGATGGGAGGAAGAGCTGGACTTAACCTTCACTCAGATACAGGCTCAAAATCAATCTAGCCCTTAAAACATCCATTTGCAGCAAGATTCAGGAGACTCATTTCAAAATCATGACGAGATGGTATCTCACAACAACTCGCTTACACCAAATCTATCCGAATGTCTCGGACCGATGCTGGCAATGCGGGAGAGACAGAGAAACGATGCTGCATATCTTCTGGTCATGCCCCTCATTATCCAAATTTTGGGCAGACGTACGCTCCATCATCCAAAAATTTACTGAGTTTGATATACCTGCGGACCCAGCATTCTTTCTCTTACATGTATATGGGATGTCACCTAAGAGATACAAAAAGTCACTCGTGCGCCACCTGGTAGATGCAGCTAAAGCCTGCATCCCCCTGTATTGGAAACACTCAGACCTGCCCTCGACCGCTCTCTGGATGCATAGGGTGGAAGAGATAAATAGAATGGAAGATCTAGTACTTACTTCCCAACATAAACGAGAGTATTCTAAGACCTGGGGACAATGGAATATTTTTGTCATGTCAGAAGAGGGCAAGGCTGCCCTAGCAACCTGTTCCACAACAGGGGGGGTCTGGATGCTTCTGTCAGATGGATGGACACTATCGCTGCCCCCCCCCTTTTTTTTTATTCTCGTCCTTCCTTCCTCCCCCTATTACCCTCCTGCCTGAATCCTTTCACTACCTCGCTGTCTTTACCCCTCCTTTTCCCTATTTCTGTTTGTTTTTTGTGCCTGTTAATCATTTTGGAGAGATCTAGGTTAAGTGTGAAGGTGATTATAGCATAGAGGGCAAATGACTTGGAACTAAACCTTCTCCTGTTTACTATTAGAGGTTCAGGTTTGCACATAGAATGTTATTGGATTACTAGGAGACAAACACGTAATACAACCTACTATGTATCGCCCTGCTAAATGAATATTGACTAGCTCTCTATTTCCTGTTACTGGATAAATGAGGGTGGACTCCCTCACTGTTTTGTATGTATTTTGCAAAATAAAATAAAATATTTGAAAAAAAAAGAAAAGCATATGACTTTAGGACCAGAGCACTTTTGCGATTCGGCACTGCGTTGTTTTAACTGCCAATTTTGCGGTCGTGCGACGTTGTACCCAAACAAAATTTGCGTCCTTTTTTCCCACAAATAGAGCTTTCTTTTGGTGATATTTGATCACCTTTGCGTCTGATCACCGCTATAAACAAAGAGCGACAATTTTGCAAAAAAAAAAACAATAATTTTTAGTTTTGCTAAAATACATATCCTAAAAAAAAACAATTTTTTCATCGGTTTTGGCCAATTTATATTCTTCCTCATATTTTTGGTAAAAAAAAAATGACAATTGGCGTATATTGACTGGTTTGCACAAAAGTTGATGCGTTTACGATTTATGAGAATTAATTTATGGGGTTTTTATTTTTTTTTTAATTTTTTACTAGTAATGGTGGCAATCTGCAATTTTTAGCGGGACTGCAACTTGCGGCGGACATGTTGGACCATTTTGACACTTTTTTAGGACCATTGGCATTTATACAGCGATCGGTGCTATGAAAATGCACTGATTGCTGTATAAATGTCACTGGCAGGGAAGGGGTTAACTTGCAGGGGGCGCTCTGAGGGTTAACTGTGTTTCCTGGTATGTGTTAATAACTGTATGGGGGCTGGGCTGAGTGGGGGAGGAGAGTGATCGCGGCTCCCATATACAGGGAGCCTGCAATCACATTCCTTCCCCCTGTTAGAATGGAAATCCGTGTGTTTACATACACTGCCCTCCGTTCTGGCACTGCGGCGGAGCGATCGCGGGTAGCCGGCGGACATGGAGTCTGCCCCACCTGCTCCCTGGCTCCCTCGAAACACAGTGAGCGTGCGAGCGCGCCTCCAGTGGCGCTCACGATCCGCAATCTCGCAGCGGCCGTTGGTTGACAGCGGGCGGTCGGCAAGTGGTTAACTCAGTTCTTTATGCATGTAAATGTGAAAAGAGTCTTGTGTTTCATGGCCTTTTAAGGCTAGACCTACAGTACATAGATGATGATATTTAATAGTTCAGTAGTACTACTTTGCTGTTTGTGTTATTTGTGTTATGGGAAAAAAAGGAGGAAAATAATAAAGATTATGTGATTGAAAAAAAAAGTAATACTACTAAAAGGTGTCAAACAAAACAAATTGTTCCCTATGATGTAGGCAACACAAGTAGTATGTAGTAGGATTTAATCACACACAACTGCAGCACTGATTGATCTTGCCAGATTAATTGCAACTACAGACAGCGGTGGACAAAGTCCCCATAATAAAAAAAAAAACCCTATTTAAGACCAATTTGTAGGGCTTCCATTCAACTACTGGAAAAGAAAAAAAAACACCTATACCCTGTGTATTGATTGACCACTAAGTAGAAGTGATCCATGCCTAGGCGCATTTTCTAATCCAAAGGGCCCAGCACCCTTTTGGCCCACATCTAGTATAAACTGGCCTCTCAATCCTAGAGCTCTGAGGAAATTGGCGATTAGCCAATGAAACGCGTCAACGGTGCGTCATCACGCACGTGACGTGGGAGGGGTACCCTGGAAGGGCGGAAGTGATGCACTGAAGAACGGTCAAATCTATGCTGCTTCTGGAGTGGAGCCCAGCTATTGTGAGATACCATTCGTGGCCATCTTTATTGTTGTACCTCCAGAAAGCTACGTTCGGATGGTGAGGCTGTCTATACCAGCCAGGTCAGAGCTATGTCCAAAGTGATGGAAGAGGCGTGTGTGGGGAACGGACGTTGGGAGTGACCAGTGAGGAGGTTTTCTGCCCCTCTTTCTCCCCTTCTCCCCACCGCCTATGGACTTATGGGATACCCACGCCTGGCCGACTTGGTGAGAGTATTTGTGTCTTACTTCCCATGATATGTACCTCCAGTACACTACATTGCACTGTGGGGGTCATCATTAGCCAGTATTGCCCTGTCCTTAATCGGTGCACTGTACCATCCACTTTATGGGACTGACAGTTTTTGCTCAACTTGAGTGCCTCCTATTTCATCACTTCAGTGAACTGTTCCATCTTCTCCACTTCCCACTCCCCCAAGCTCCCTACATCCAGCCACCTGGATAGCACTGATTTATTCCATGGGACTGTTATGTAGTCATCTGTGAATTAGTGTGTCTGGTGTATGCTTGGAGATGTTTGAGCAGCTGCGATTCCCCTCCCTGTCCTAGACAACGTTGTCTTTTTAATTGGTTTTATATTTTGGTGAGGGTTCCTTCCCTGATCCCATGTATTTTTGTATTGCTTGTCCACTACTAAATAAACATTTTTGATATTTTTCATTAATTGTGATCCAATGACTGCTTTTTTTGAAGGGGATCCTTTCCTCTCCCCCCTCTGTCCTTTTCCTTTTTGTTCATGTTAATTGGTTATTGGACTGCACTGTGGTGGTCCTTTTCACCCAGTGATTTTGTGTTAAGCCCGAGTGGCCTCTATTGGACAGCTTTTTGAAGTAATTAGATGCCCTTTGTTGGTTGATCTGGGTTGGTACCAATTTTCTTTGCTCTCAATCCTAGAGGGTACTTGTATGGTAATTTCACCCATGACTACAGGTTACTTTTATTTGATCAGTTAGCAATAGAAATTGGATTGTGTGCGTGCACTATGAAAAATTGCCCTATAGTTCTAATATTATTTGGTTCTGCTAAAAAACATAAAAACAAAAAAAAACAAGCTGCTCTTGATTTTACTGTATACAGGTTAGCTGTTACACGGGCCAGTGTTTGACATCCTGAAAAGTGTATGAACTTGGGTGGATCGAAAAAGCAGGGAGCTGCTAAAATTCGATCCATCTATGACTGTTTCAGTTCGTAAGAAGTCTATCTAATAATCGACTTCTCACGAACAGTCTTGTTGGAAAATTTTGTTCGATCAACGCATGCGGCCAATTGACTGCAGCACAGATTAGTGTATTCTGATTCCCCTATCCACCTTGCTTGTGTGGATGGGGGAATCTGTGCCATGTTTTGTGTTTTATGTGTGACCAGCTTAAAATAATAAAGGCAGTTTTTTTTCCTCAAAATAATAAACATTTTATATTTACCTGCTCTGTGCAAAGGTTTTGTATAGAACATCCCCGACCTTTGTCTTTTTGGGTCCCCCACCGGAGCTCCTGGCCCCTCCCTCCTGCCGAGTGCCCCCATAGCAAACAGCTTGCCGATGCTTTGTGAATTCATTCACACATGGAGTGCGGCTCGGCCCCTCCACTGCTCTCTCCTCTTTGGCTTGCTGGATGTGATTGACAGTAGTGGGAGCCAATGAGGAGGGAGAGCCGGGACTCCCATGCACTGTGCTGAAGGAAGATCGGGTTCAGGTAAGTATTGGGGGGGCTGCTGCACTCAGAAGGTTTTTTTACCTTTATACATGAAGGTAAAAAACCTTGCGCCTTTACAACCACTTTAAGGGCGGCCATATATGAGTTTAAATTCTGCCAGTTCAGCAGGGACTGGACAAATTTCGATCTGTATATGGGCTAGCTGGTTGCAATCAGCCTGTCGGATTTTTCCCTGAATGATCAGTGCCGCTGGCTGCAGCCGGCAAAATTGATTATTGTGTTTTGATGGCGTGGAAGGCTCCCTGCTGCCGGAATACAATAATACCACAGTGGGAGTAGAGACCACTTTCCTTATCTACTCCTTATGCTCAATCTAGATTTAAAAAATGTTTACCTTTTAAAAAAAAATGTTTAGCAAAATTCTTCTTTTAAATATATTTGTATCTATTACTAGCCATCTAATTAGAACTGTAAACTGGGAATGTAGTATTTTGCTGAATAGCAGCAGCCACTCAGTTCATGCCTGTTTAAGCACTTTGTCTGTATGTTTGTGTGTGGTCAGCATGCTAATAGGGTTTCAGTTGGTACAAGGCTTGTGTTAGAATTTGGCAGCATGTTATTGCTTAGAAATAATCGGGAACAAAAACAGTGGGGTCACTAGCGTCCATGTCAACTGTTATCACCCACAAGCCTTTAAAAGCAGAGAGTCATTTTCCCATCTGCTTTCTCATCATTTTTCGGATTTACATGAAGTGCCATTTTCATTAGTAAGATTTGGGTTTCCTTCCATGTGTTTTGAACTGATATGAAAGAGGAAATCCTGAGTGATTCCTGTTCTCCCCCTGCACTTTTTCAAAAGGAAGAGAGGAGGTTTATGTTTGTTGCCTGAACACATCAAGATCACTGTAGCCAGTTCAGATAATACAGTGTCCACATGAGCCTCTGCAGGTTCTGTCCATATTCCAGACTTAGCAGGGTGTGCATGCATCGTAACATCAACAGCTGATGACGTACTCCAAACGCCTCTAAAAATGTTCTGCTATGGATATGGCTTTCTCCTTTTAATGGTTTACGCTGGATTGATAGCACCGCAATCACCGGTGAGTTTTCTCATACACTACAAAAGTGGTGAGTTGTATAATTTGTTGTTCATGTTTTCTTTACTTTGGTCATTTTTACAGTACTCATGCTTTGTGCATCGTTTTATATTAAACCCTTCATATCAGTCCCTGGTTCAAACTTAACTTTATCTAATGGCTATACCCCATTTATCCAAGCAATACGGTCAGAAGACTTATAACCTAGACATTTGTTTTTTGGCTGTAGGAAAGCCATATCAATTTAAGGAGAACATGCAAACTTTATGGAGCTTATGTCCTCGGTGGGCAGCAGTATGAGGACTCCCTCTCCCCCACCCAACTTCAAGGAAGATTGCTAACTAAGCAGTTGTGCTGCCTGAATGATAAGAATAACGCATTTGATTGCTAGTGCATGCTGTTCATGGCCATATCCAATATCCTTAAATTGCTTTTATCACTGGTTATGAGAGAATATAATAAAATGACCGACTTAACCGCTTATTCAGTTTTAGTACTGTATACACCAGGAAGTTAAATAACACATTGTCTTCTCCTGTGTCACATAGGCAATACTAAGTTTGCCCACCTGCTGCAGCTCTGAGGGTATCTCGCTTTCTTGTCATGCCATCTCTTTTTAATATGACGATAAACACTATATACAGAACTGTGTGTGTGTCTACATGCTGTGCATTTGTGTATATATACACTGTATTGTCAAAAGTATTGTGACACCTGCCTTTACATGCACATGAACTTTAATGGCATCCCAGACTTTGTCCATAGGGTTCAATATTGAGTTGGCCCACCCTATGTAGCAATAACTGCTTAAACTCTACTAGGAAGGCTGTCCACAAGGTTTAGGAGTGTGTCTATGGGAATGTTTGACCATTCTTAAAGAAGTGAATTTGTGAGGTTAGGCACTGATGCTGGATGAGAAGGCCTGGCTTGCAGTCTCCGCTTTAATTCATCCCAAAGATGTTCTGTCGGGTTGAGGTTAGGACTCTGTGCAGGTCAGTCAAGTTCCTCCACCCTAAACTCTCTCATCCATGTCTTTATGGACCTTGCTTTGTGCACTGGTCCAAATAATTTGGTGGAGGGAGGGGGGATTATGGTGTGGGGTTGTTTTTCAGAGGTAGGCCTGTTAGTTCCAGTGAAGGGAACTCTTAAGGCATCGGCATACCAAGACATTTCATGCTTCCAACTTTGTGGGAACAGTTTGGCGATGGCCCCTTCCTGTTCCAACATGACTGCGCACCAGTGCACAAAACAAGGTCCATAAAGACATGGATGGGCGAGTTTGGAGTGGAGGAACTTGACTGGCCTGCACAGAGTCCTGACCTCAACCTGATAGAACACCTTTGGGATAAATTAGAGCAGAGCACACAAGCCAGGCCACCTGGTCCAACATCAGTGCCTGACCTCACAAATGCTCTTCTGGAAGAATGGTCAAACATTCCCATAGATACACTCCTAAAGCTTGTGGACAGCCCTCCCAGAAAAGTTGAAGCTTTTATAGCTGCAAGGGGTGGGGCAACTCAATATTGAACCTTACGGACAAAGACTTGGATGCCATTACAGTTCAGGTGCGTGTAAAGACTGGTGTCCCAATACTTTTGACAATACAGTGTGTGTGTGTATATATATATATATTCAGAAATGTGCGTGGACTTGACATTACCGT
>BLSH010444136.1:1673935-1691435 GCA_018402905.1 Glandirana rugosa | reverse complement strand
TCGCCTGTAGTATGTCTGCAGTCTCTGACCATCTCCTCAACTATGTCTGCAGTCTCTGACCATCGCCTCTACTATGTCTGCAATCTCTGACCATGATAATTTGATAATGACATTGTTGAAAAGGGGCAGAGCATGGGTGACCTTAAAATGATGCCCCCCCCCCATTGAAAAAAGTTCTGCGGACGCCCATGTGTGGGCCTCTTCTCGGAACTCTGTTCTTTCCATAGAATTTCTATTGGATTCAAGTCAGGTGATTGACTGGGCCATTCTATCAACTTTATTTTCTTTCTTTGAAACCAATTTAGCGTTTCCTTGGCTTTGTGTTTGGGATCATTGTCTTGCTGAAATGTCCATTCTTGTTTCATCTTCATTATCCTGGTAAATGGCAGCAGATTTTAATCAAGAATGTCTTAGTACATTTTTTAATTCATCCTTCCTACAATGACATGAAGTTTGACAGCACTGTATGCTGAAAAACAGCCCCACATCACAATGTTCCCACCTCCAAACTTCACTGTTGGTATGGGGGTGTTTTTGGGGTGATGTGCAGTGCCATTTGACCTCCAAACATGATGGGTATTATGGCTTTCAGAGTTCAATTTTGGTCTCATCTGACCAGATTATATTCTCCCGGAATTTCACAGGCTTGTCTAAATGTTGTGCAACAAGCTTTAACATTTTTTTCTTCAGCAATGGAGTCTTGCATGGTGAGCGTGCATACAAGCCATGGTGGTTGAGTGCATTATTTATTGTTTTCTTTGAAACAATTGTAAAAGAAAATTCGAACCCAAGGGCGCTTTTGTGCAGTGTTGCCCACTGTCAGTTTGTAACACCAAAGTAAAAAACAGCAATATTGTCTTTTTTGAAATTGGTAACAAACAGGACCAGCCTGGGTTACTATAAAAAAGTAGAAAGTTTATTGAAGACTTACATCTAAAACCATGATGAATTTTTTTTTGTATGAATCCCATACATGGATACGACCGTTCATGGAATAGATAAAGACTCCAATAGTGCAGACAGTACGAAACAGCTGGAGGTTATGACTGAGCCAAACACCTTTGCGGCAAGTGGGATTCACTTGCAAGCCTGAGACGCTCTCCCTGCTGTGATTGGATCATCTGTCATTTCTCTCTCTGGTTGGAATATCTGGTGTAGAGGCGTGCTTTGATCCTCCGTAATAGGGGATCGATATGATCTCGTAAGGAGCTGTGTGTGGAGGTGCCACTGGTGATGGTTTGCACGGTGAACTCATATCTGCTTTACAAGTGACCTTTGATCTGGATGCACTTTCTCCTATTGGACTATATTGGACTTTGCGCTGCAGTTTTAGTTTATTATATGTTTTAATGGTTCCACCTGACCAGTCCGCTTAGTTGCAATACTCATTTTATGATCTCAAGCGCAGGATTACATATTACATAATCTCGCGTTACCTTGTCCTTGCCAGTCCAGGAAGTCAAAGGCCACCATAGCTGATGGGAAATCAGGGTTAGAAAACAGAGGTGTCATGGGCCCGATCTGAGTTGAGAGGGTACCCTTCTTTATAAGTACATCCCATACCCTCATAGTAGAGAGAACCAGGGATGGCATATTTACTATTTTAGGGTGGTTTGTTGGTGTAAACCATGGCATGGATCTAAATTTCGAGCCTAAAATGTCCCCCTCGAGCCCGACCTATTGTTTGGATTTAGTCCTGTGAAACCAGTCCACTATCCTAGTTAGATGTATCGCCTGCACGTATTTCATAAAGTCCGGAAGGGCCAGTCCCCCTTTTTGTTTAGGTCCACAGAGTATATCTTGTTTAATTCGGGGAGGTTTATGCTCCCAAATAAATCCCCAAATCGCCAGCCGCAATTTGCGGATTAATGCAGCAGGGGGATAAACCGGAACTGTCTGGAACACGTACAGCAATTTTGTATCCATTTTAATTATGTTTATATTTCCAAACCAAGAAAGGATTTTTTATCATATTTTTGAAGCAATTTTATTATTTTATCGATCAAGGGAGCATGATTATGTTCTATTATTCTATCTAGGTTTCGAGGTATACAGTTGTGTGCAAAAGTTTAGGAACCCCTGACATTTTCCATGATTGTCATTTATAAATATTTGGGTGTTTGGATCAGCAATTTCATTTTGATCTATCAACATTGTCAGGGGTTCCTAAACGTTTGCATACAACTGTATTTATCCCAAGATACTTAAGGGCTGTTTGTTGCCATTTGAAGGGAAATGTTTTCTGAAGATAAGCTTGGGTTATATTTGATAACGAGATGTTTAATGCCTCGGATTTGTCATAATTCACTTTAAAGTTACTTAATGCTCCAAACCGCTCAAACTCTTGGATAAGATTTGGAATAGTTATTATTGGGTTAGTGATGTGCAGTAGGAGATCATCCGCATACACTGACATTTTATATTCCTTTCCTTTTATTTTAATGCCTTGTATGTCGGGGTTATTTCGTATAGCTGTAGTAAGATGCTCCATCACCATGACATATAACAACGGGGAGAGGGGACACCCCTGTCGGGTTCCGTTTGTAATAGAAACCGGTCCCGACAGGGTCCCATCTATCCTGACCCTTGGCTGGGGTCTGTGGTATAATGCCATTATTTTTCCCAGTAAGTGAGGACCAATACCCCACTGCCTCAAAGTTTCTTCCAGGAAGCTCCATCCCACCCTATCAAACGCCTTTTCGGCATCCACCGCTAAGAGACAGGATGGGATGGAGTTCCTCTGTGCGTACTCCACCCACGACAAAGTCTTCAAGGTATCTCTGGCTTCCCTACCCTCCACAAATCCCACTTGATCTGAGTGGACATATGCTGGTAAGATTGGGGTAAGTCTTTCTGCTATAACTTTAGCGAAAATTCATAAATCAGCGACATAGGTCTATAATTCCCACAGATAGTATGGTCTTTCTCTGGTTTGGGTATGATAGAAATATGGGCCTCCATACCTTGTGCTGCAAAGGGGCAGGATGCAGAAACTGCATTAAAAGTTTTACTCAATACCAGGGCTATGATTTCCCGTAATATTTTATAGAAACGTGTGGTAAAGCCATCTGGCCCGGGACTTTTCCCCAGTGCCATGGTGCTAATAACTTTCTGTATTTCCTCTATTGATATTTCTTTCTCATTCTTCTGTTATTTCTTTAGATAGTGTGGGAATTGCCACTTCTTTTATATATTGATGTATTTTTTGTTGAAATCTGTCTAATTCCTTTCCCGTCTTTTGATTCGCTACATTATATAATTTAGAATAGAAGGTTTGGAAGGTTTCCAAAATGGATCATATGTTGCTTCGCCAGATGTTTTTAAGATTTTTATTATGGAAGTAGTAGTTGTCCTTTGCCATAATGCTATAGCCAGAAGCCTTCCTGGTTTGTTCCCCGCTGAGTAATACAAGGCACGGTTCTTATCCCTTAATCTTAATGTTTGTTAATTTAATATGGCCTGTGGTTAGTTTTATCTGTCAATTTTATCGTGTTTGTCGGGGTAGGGTTCTGTTTATGAATTTTCTCGCAATTTGCAATGTCTTTTAACAGGCTTGACATTTTATTTGTTTTACTTGACTTCAATCTAGCCCCATGTTTTATAAAAATACCCCTTAATACACATTATAGTGTTTCCCATTGTATGGGAAGAGAAGTTTCATCTTTCTCATGATCTCTTTGAAAATTTTTTATTGTTTGTCGAATTTCTGAAATACATATTTCGTCGTTTAACAGATTTTCATTTAATCTCCACTGGCCACGTGGTCTCTTAAGTCTCGAAAGCTCGAATTCCACAAAAATTGGAGCATGATCGGACCAGACAAAACTGCCCATTTCCGATGAAGAGACCGTTGAAAGTCCAAACTGGAAGAAGTCTATCCTGTGATATGTATTAGGAACCCTATAATAACATGTATAGGCTCTATCTCTGGGGTGATGGGCTTGACAGATATCGATCAGGTTTAATTTTCCCATGAGCTCCTTAAATTTTTTTTCTGGTTGCCGTTCTGTGATGAACGAGTTGCGGTAGTGTCCTGGTCCAAATCCAGGACAAAATTGAAGTCCTCGCCAATAAGCACAATGCCCTCTGCTTTATCCATTAAATCTAACAACATTTGTGTCCCTGTTTTAATTTGCTCCTGATTCGGTAGATATAGATTAATGAACGTGTATTTTTCTCCATAAATGGAAACCTTTAGGATCAAGACCTGGTGGAGGAGGGACTTGTGTATAGCAATGAAGACTCCTCTCGATTTAGAATAAGGGAAAGTGTCGTGATACCATGCTGGATAATACTTGTTATAAATATTTGGAATGTAATTTGAGCAATAGTGCGTCTCTTGAAAGAATGCTACCCCAATCTTTTGTTTATGTAGTGAGTATAAAATTTGTGTTCTCTTAGATGGTGAGTTGAGACCTCTTACATTAAATGAACAGAACTTCACCGGGCCCATAAAAGAAAGAGGGAAAAAAAAAAAGAAACCAACCACTCACTTGAGCAACCTTAGTTGCTACCTTACTAAATGACCTCCTGTCAAGTCCTAAAACTAGGGTCCCTATCTCGTAGGTGCGCGATAACCTATTGATTGCCGCAGTCTCCACTGAGCAGACTTCCTGGGAAGAGGAGAGGGATGAATGGGAGGAGGAGAGGAAAAATCCATTCCGTCCGCCCCTCCAGCCCCCCTCCCTCTATTGCTATTGTTTAATTTTCTTAATGGAGGACACCAGGGACCAGAAAATCAGCATCCAATAAATGTCTAGGGCCGGTCAATATACATTTGGAATGTGCCCTGGCCCGTTGGACTAACCAATCAATAACCTCTCCCCGTTCCTCCCGATTGAGCCAGAGTTCCCTTATACTCCTTATTACATGCGTTGACCTTCATTTACTATTTCTGCTGTCCTCTCCAAGACATTAAAAAAAAAACAAAGGGAGGCGCCTCTGAGTGCAGCAGCAAGATATAGACTTTAATAAAACAGGTTTAAAAACACTCACAAGATCCAAGTGTCAATAGGCATGAAAACGACTACCACTCAGGGGGAGGTAGGTGAGCGCCAATGTCCTCAGTCTAGTTGGATAAGGAGACTGTCCCATACCGCTCCTGCGGCCGCCGTGATGTGTAGAGTAGAGCCGGCTCGTGCGGCGCGATTCAGGAGGAGGCTTGGAAAGCAATCCGAACATGTCCGAGGGTGATGACGTCACTATTCCGCGACGCGTTTCCTTAGCAGCAGGTCCGATGTTAGGGATCCTGCGCTACTTCATCAGGCAGATAGAGGGAGCCGGTGCAATGGAAGTAGATACGTACTAAATGTCCTTATATATGAATACATGCCTGGCATGATAATAAGGAGGAGGAGCGGGGAGAAAAACTGAGGAGGGAGTTGGGGATAGATAGCACAACTAGAAGGGACTTATGAAGCATAAAGGGAGGAGAATATAAAGGAGGAAGGGAGAATGGCAGTGTGAGGCTGAAACTGACCATAACACAATAAAAATGAAGCAATGGGATACCGAGATAAAATGCTGTCGGCAGCACATGTATATAGAGTTAGTAGTATGTTAATATGGAACATAGTTAATGCTGCAATATAGTATCCAATATAGTGTCCATGTGTATACGATCCGTATATATGCAGGGAGAGTACATCTCCTCATACATATACCGAGATATATGAAAAAGAATATATAAATACATGTACAAAAAAATGTTTAACAGAGTAAACAAATCATATAAAAAGGCATATAAAAGATAGGCTGGATACTACTACTGGATCCTTATATGATAAAATATATAAACAATTGTTTTAAAAGGTATTAAAAAACGGAATTATAAGAACATTATGTATAAGCAGTAGTTTTAAAAGTTATTGTAAAAAACGGAATGAGATCCCGATGAAACAACACAAACAATATTATTGATCTGCTCACTAATGTGTCAGAAGCAATACTAGTGTTGGTATGCTCCTGTATTACGAGATAAGGGATTATTTATTAGAAATGAGGAAAACAACAACCCAGGACATTAGTGCTTCCACAATTATGTTCCCAGACGTGCAGTTAACATCCTCCACTTTAGCCCTTTCACAAAGGGAGGGGGAGAGGGAGAGGAGCGACAAAAAAAAACAAAAAACCAAACCCTACGGGGGGTAAAAACCCTTCTCCCAAACATACAAACATGGTGAAAATAATAAGTGAATCCAATACCCTAAAAAGAAAAAAAAAAGGGGGGGGTGTCTTCACGCTAAAAAATGTGAAAAAAAAAATACATAACCCAGTCTTCATGATGAAATTAGCGAAAAGTGTATGTGAGGACCATAAAAACATTATAAACAATTATGCTCTGTGCTCTATGTCCGGGCCTACCCTACAGATGTGTGCACTGTAAATATATCCAAAAAATAAAAAAAAGGGGGTGTCTTCACACTAATAATTAATAACTGTTAAAAATATCAGGTCTATGTGATAAAACAAATGAAGCCATCCAACCATGCCAATCATCTTACTCCCTAAAGTGAAAAAAAGGGTGAGAAATATGTGAATATAATAAAAATGTGAGCTATACAGAATATTCCCCCCAAAACCTAACCCAGCCTTCGTGATAAGATTAGTGAAAAGTATATGTGAAGACCTTAAAAACCTAAATATTAAAAAAAAAAACCCTATATGTGAGGCTAGAGGAGCCACTAAACCCACTCTTCGCTTCTATATCCTCCCACCCGAAACCTCCACCCTCCCCAGTGAAACCCCAAAACTAAAAAGTCAATTATGCATTAATGTCTTTCAGCTTGTTCATTGAAGTTTCCTGAATATGTTAAGGGCCAAAGTGGTAATTCAACATTCGGGAGCTATAAAGTCTTTAAAAAATGTGGGAGATCCTCAATGTCTTGGAATGTAGCTTTTTTTCCTTTATAGAACACCTGAATCTGAAATGGATACTTCCATTTATATAGAATATTCCTCTCCATAAGCATCTTCAACAGTGGGTTTACTGCCTTCCTTAAGATCAAGGTGCACCTCGAAAGATCCTGTAACAGTATTATCTTAGCACCATCAAGGTCATTTGTTTTTTGTTCCCATGCTGCCCGCATTATTTTTTCTTTTATATGATAAAAATGCACTCTGCATATTACATCTCTTGGTCTCTGCGGGTCTTGATTTTTGGGGCCCAGTGATCTGTATGCTCGATCCAATAATATTTCTTGTGTTGAAGGTTGTTGCAGTAGTGTATTGAAAATACCCTGAAGGGTTGGTATCAGGTCCCTGGGTCTTGTTGCCTCTGGTAGTCCCTTAATTCTGATATTTCTTCTGTTTCGGTTTTCTTGATCGTCTATTTCTAATAAGGCTCTTTTTAGGCTTTGAGATATTTCTTGTTTTTCTTTTCGGATTGAAGTAATCTCTCTTCCAATTTTGTTACTCTTGTCTCAATAATATTCATTTTTTCTTGAGTATTTTGCAGGGAAGATCTGACTTCCTGTATTTCTGTTTTGTAACACATTTCCAGGTGAGATATGTATTTGTCCATATCGTCCCTAGTCAGCAATGATCTTATACAAGTTTCCTGGGTTCCTTTTGGGTTCTTTTTTTCTTCTGACATTGTCCCGGCTTGTGTCTCTTGGGATTTATTTGGTTCTTTTTCTATGAATATTGTCACCTCGTCTGGCCCTCCCGTAATAGGGATCTCCAGGTGCTGTTGGGCTTGCTGGAAATACTACTTTATGTCAGGGTTCTGTGGGGTTTGTGTTTTAGGAATATTACCGTCCTTGGGGCCAATAGACAGTTTTTTAGCCTTCTGTGTTTGAGAATTTTTAGGGGGCATGATTCTTTCTTCCTTGATCTTTATTTCATAATAAGCCTTATGTAGTTCCAATAATGATTTCAGTCCCTACTTTTCCCTTTTATTTTTTTAAAGAGGGGAATATCCTACTTTGAAACAATTTAAACATTTATCGATAGCAAATAGACGTTACTATTCTGCGATTATCGGGACAAACGGGTTGAAGGGCACGAAAAGAAAGTCATTAAAGAGGAATCCACTGACCTTGACCTCTTCAGTAGGGTGACCGATCCTCCTTTGCCTTCTCCTTTTTGTAGGTCATGTATTTGGTTCCCCTCCAGATCCCAATTGGGAGATTGGATTAGCCTTCACCCCATGCCGCACCATCACCGTTCCTTCGGATGCCTAGGGGGGCCCCGTAGGTAGAATATCATCCAAGGGCCACAAGAGCAGCCCGTCTAAACCCTGCTCTCCTTTGAAGAGACCGCAGTGCTCGCAGGGAATCCTGCTGGCTGCTAAAGGGTAAACGTCCAACCTAAAAGGTAGTGGCAACCTTCACTGCGGTCTCTATATTCAGCTGTTATGTTCTTAGGGCAGTAGCTGCTCCCTACTATCCCATCAAGGTGTCAGACTGTGCCCAGGGTTAGATCCTGTATAGTCATAGGGGTAATGAGCAACCCAAAAACAGGATCCAGGACCGTGGCTGTCTAGAGGGGTTGGTAGAATTTTATAGAAGAGGAAGACGGCTTCCCTTGTACTTCACCGTCTATTTTGGACTCCCCGTAGCTTCCCTGCAGGTGGGGAGAAAAGAATCAATAGCGGCACTTGTGGCAGGATACTAGGCTTTCACCTGTCTTTGGGATTCAAAGGTGAAGCCGCCAAACCAGTCCTGCTGCCCACTGCCTCTCCTGCTTGTCCTAACCCCCCAGTGGTGCAAGAATGTCCGGTCCCCGTCCCATCCACCGAAGCGGGGGGGGTCTCGGGGAAGAGGGGTGAGGACAGTGACAGAGGAGGGAGCTGAGAAACAAGATCCGGGTAAGCCAGAGAACTATCCCTACTTCCCGCCCGGAGCTCCGGTCCCGCTTGTGCCCCGACAGCAAAGGGCTCAGGTATTGGGTCCACAGCCACCCGCCAATCAGTGTGCTGATTCGTCCCGGCGTCCTCACTAGGCTGCGGTCTCTTTTCCCGGCTAGGGTAGATGTAACCCTCACTGCATGCCCGGTGTGGAGGAGTGCGGCTCCTATGCGGCCATATCAGTCAGTCTCCGCCTGACTCTTGTACATAAACTATCCTCTTCAATTAAACATCAGGAACTATAAAATTCTATCTAGATGGTATAGGTGCCCAACCGATCTTCACAAAATAAGGGAGAGTGTCTCAGAGACATGCTGGAGGTGCAAAAGAGCGGTAGGGAACGCCTCACATATCTGGTATTCTTGCCCGGAGGTCTGCCAACTCTGGACAGATATATTCGAGATATATAGAGAAATTTCATACTCTACATTACAACCAGACATAAATATAGCGATATTATCAATCATTCCTGGCTCGCTAAAGGTGATTAAGAGAGATATCCTGCGACATATGCTAACAGCAACGAGAACAATCATTGCCCGCTCGTGGAGGAAAGATACGGCCCCCTCAATCTCAGAATGGGTTTGCGCGATGGGTGAGATACGATTAATGAAGGAGACAACTTGTACCGAGATAGGCTCCAGAGAACACTTTAAAGAGACATGGGATAAATATCGGACCTCAAGATCATTATTGAAGTACTTCTAGATATAAAAACTTGTGGGCTCAAGTTTCTTTGGGTGAGGTTTTTTTTTTTTCCTCTTTCCTCTTTTTTTGTTTACATATGATTCTATATGAGTGAGCGGTCAATTTAGGGTTGGGGGATTTAGCTCCTATTGTGGTAGGCCTAAGGGATGCGGGCAGTACACGGAACGGGAACGTTAAGCAAAAAATTATATGGTAGAGTGTTTTTCCTTTTTCTTTTTTGAAGGGGACTTTTTACTGCATTCTATAATAATTATGTATTTCTTAAAATGTGTTTTGGATGATGTCAAATATACTCCTCATGATATTGCTAATGGACCCCCTTCCAAATCGCATGATGTATAAACATTTTCTTAGAAAATTTAATAAACATAGATTAAACACAAAAATATGTGCATTTATTATTTTTTACATAAAGCTAAATCCCCGCAAATGAGTATTTCAGACTAAAATCAACATTAACGCATGCATTCTCTGCATCCCACTGGGGAACTTTAAGCAGAACTAAACTGCATCTGAGTATCACACACTGAAACTGCTATTTACTTAATTTTTAATATTCAGAGCAAACTCACCTATCCATCAATGTCTCTGTGCTTTATTTTGTTTTGTTTACTAATGCTAGCAGCATAAGGGCTAGTTTACACTTGCTTTAAAACATGGCTTTAGACACTTTATTAAAGCTCTCTGAACGCCAGTCAAAGCCTGTCACTAAATAAAATGGTTAGCTTACAGTCCTGTTTACTCCTGCTTTTGCTTGGTGCTTCAGTGGGGCTTTGATGAGGCTTTGGTGGGGCTTCGATGAGGCTTTGGTGGGGCTTCGATGAGGTTTTGGTGGAGCTTCGATGAGGCTTTGGTGAGGCTTTGTGGGGCTTCGATGAGGCTTCGGTGGGGCTTCAAGCGAGCTTTACTATAGACTTCTATGGAGGTTTTGAAGCACAACTAAAGCGACATGGGGTATAATTTTTGAAGCAAAGCCAAAGCAAGTGTAAACAGGACTGTAAGCTAACCATTTTCTTTAGAGACAGTGGCTTTGACTAGCTCTCTCAAAGCGTGTCCAAAGCCTTGTTTTGAGTGTAAACTAGCCCTTAATGTGTGTTGAAGCCAAAGCAAATGTAAACGAGCCCTAAGGGCTCATTTTACACTTGCTTTGGCTTCAACGCACATTAAAGCCCATACTGCTTCAACAAGCTTTTATTATGTGTTTTTGAGGCTTCAGTTGTGCTTCGATGAGGCTTTGGTGGGGCTTCGATGAGGCCTGGGTGGTGCTTTGATGAGGCTCTTTTGAAGCTTTGTTGAAGCTTTGCCAATGCCCTGTGTGTTTGTTGATATCTCACACCTGCAATTTCTCAAAAACAAAGCGAAGCTAAAGCTGAATTAAAGCCTCTGAAAAGCTGCCAGTACTTCAAGCGAGCTTCAAACATGCTTTGTGATAGACGTCTATGGAGGCATTGAAGAGGCTTTGAAGCCTGGCTAAAGCTACATGGGGTATAATTTTTGACGCAAAGCTGAAGCGAAGCAAAGCCAACGCAAGGTGTAAACAGGGCTGTAAGCTAACCATTTTATTTAGTGACATGAGCTTTGACTGGTGTTATCAAAGTGTGTCTGACACCCTGTTTTGAAGCAAGTCTAAACAAGCCCAAAGATAAAATATTTAATGTTAATTGAGAGAGTTTAGTTTTTCCACTTTTACAAGTGCAGAGAAAAGTGAAGGTAAAATAACATTAAATCCAGGTAAGTGCATCTGTGTGGGTTCAAATTCTTAGCAAAAAATATATACTTCTTTTAAAATGCATATGTGCACAGATTATAGACATTAAACTATTTACACAATTGTAACGAGCAGTAAAAGAGCTTTAAAATTAAATGAAAATGAAATGAATGCATACGTAATACCAAGCACAAAACTGATAGCATTGCAGCTTATGTGTCCATAGAGCTCCTGCATTAGTTTTCTTTTATTACCCTTTATTTTAACCTGGTGATCCTTCCATTAACACACTTCCAATACTGAGTGCCACTGTCAAACTAGGGCAAGGCGTGTGTTCTGCCTACATATCACCTCCCTCTCTTCTCAATAACACGGGGAGGTGTTCTGTAGTCCACTAAGATAGCAGTGAACAATGCTAACTGATAACGGTCTAAAGACAGACAGTACAGGAAGTTATCGGCTCACAAGATTTCTGGCTAGATGAACAGCTTTTCTTTTTTTTTTTTTTTTTGCACTTTTGAGCAGATATAATAAAACACTATTAATAGAATATTTAACTGACCAAAACAGAACAAACCTTTTTTTGTTAGAGGTTACATACGCCCTGTGCCATATTAGAGAGATTGACCCTCTATTTGTCCTATTTATTGTTGTCGAGAGTAATAAGTGAAAGTCCAAAATTTCGGGTTGTTTACCTGGACAAGAATTGAGGGGAAAATCTTCCAAACTGGGATTTCTCTCACTTCCTGTTTTAGCTATGGAATGGGAAGGAAAATCACCCCACTTGGACGCAGATGGCAAAAAAAGCTGGCAGGGGTTTTACACTAAGTGCCAGTTGCCATTTTAGGCAATGTACAAATTCTACTGTACATCTGCAGAAATACAGTGCCTTGAAAAAGTAGTCATACCCCTTGAAATTTTCCACATTTTGTCACGTTACAACCAAAAACGTAAATGTATTTTATTGGGATTTTATGTGATAGACCCAACACAAAGTGGCACATAATTGTGAAGTGGAAGGAAAATGATAAATGGTTTTCAACATTTTTTACACATATCTGAAAAGAGTGGCGTGCATTTGTATTCAGCCCCCCTGAGTCAATAGTTTGTTGAACCGCCTTTCACTGCAATTACAGCTGCAAGTCTTTTTGGGGATGTCTCTACCAGCTTTGCACACCTAGAGAGTCAAATTTTTGACCATTCTTTGCAAAATAGCTCAAGCTCTGTCAAACTAGATGGAGAGCATCTGTGAACAGCAGTTTTCAAGTCTTGTCACAGATTCTCAGTTGGATTCAGATCTGGACTTTGATTGGGCCATTCTAACACATGAATACGTTTTCATCTAAACCATTCCATTATAGTTCTGGGTGTATGTTTAGGATGGTTGTCCTGCTGGAAGGTGAACCTCCAGTCTCGAGTCTTTTGCAGACTCTAAAGCCTCATACACACAGTTCGACGGTCATACAACTGGATGTCCAAAATCTTATGTTGGCTGTTGTGTCTCGCATACTGATGTGCACTAAGCGATCATACGACCAAGCCTAACGTAGTGACTTGCTACAAGCGTATGAAGAGGAAGTTCAGGGGCATGTGATTTGTGAATTAGGAACGTAGGTTCACACAAACAGACACTTCTGGGTGTTCCTGACTTCTGAGCATGCGTGTTTTGCACGTACAACTTGTTGGACCAACTTCTCTGTACACACGGTACCACAGTCGTCTGTTGCAAGACCGTCGCACATCGGCTGTTCTAATCGCGCGTACTAACGGTCAGATGATCGTACAAGCTGTTGTATGACCATTTTCGTTCGACCGTCGCACCGTGTATGAGGCTTAACAGGTTTTCTTTTAAGATTGCCCTGTATTTGCCTGCATCCATCTCCCCATCAACTCTGACCAGCTTCCCTGTCCCTGTTGAAGAAAAGCATCCCCACATCATAATGCTGCCACCGCCATGTTTCATGGTGGGGATGGTGTGTTCAGGGTGATGTGCAGTGTTCATTTTCCACCACAAAAAGCACTTTGCTTTTAGGCCAAAAAGTTCAATCTTGGTCTCATCTGACCAGAGCACCTTCTTCTATATGTTTGCTGTGTCCCCCACATGGCTTCTCGCAACCTGCGAACTGGACTTCTGATGGCTTTCTTCCAACAATAGCATTCCTCTTGCCACTCTTCTATAAAGGGCAGATTTGTGGAGTGCATGACTAATAATTGTCCTGTGGACAGATTCTCCCACCTGAGCGGTGGATCTCTGCAGCTCCTCCAGAGTTACCATGGGCCTCTTGGCTGCATCTCTGATTAATGCTCTCCTTGCCAGGCCTGTGAGTTTAGGTGGATGGCCATGTCTTGGTAGGTTTGCAGTTTTGCCATACTCTCCCTTTTTCGGATAATGGATTGAACAGTGCTCCGGGAGATGTTCAAAGCTTGGGATATTTTTTTATAACCACTTAACCCTGCTTTTAACTTCTCCACAACTTTATCCCTGACCTGTCCCATGTGTTCATTGATGCAAACAAATGCTGGTGTGTTGATTGGCCTTCATGATGCTGTTTGTTCTCTAAGATTCTCTAACAAACCTCTGAGGGCTTCACAGCACAGCTGTATTTGTACTGAGATTAAATTACACACAGGCGAACTCTAATTACTAATTAGGTGACTTCTGAAGCAATTGGTTCCTCTAGATTTTAGTTAGGGGCATCAGAGTAAAGGGGACTGAATACACTTTTCAGATATTTATTTGTAAAAAAAAAAAAAATTGAAAACCATTTATAATTTTCCTTCCACTTCACAATTATGTGCCACTTTGTGTTGGGTCTATCAGATAAAATCCCAATAAAATACATTTATGTTTTTGGTTGTAACATGACAAAATGTGGAATTACTACTTTTTCAAGGCACTGTAAGTGATTTTAAGAAATGCCAGGTCTTTATTTTTTTTCCTTTCTGTCTGCTTTCACTATAACTGAAACTAAACACTTCCCACTTAAAGTTAAGTTAAATATGGATTTGTACACACTTGCACAAATGCCTTTAGAAACAGCTGCAATCTGCTTCGTTCAGCAAATGGTCAAATTGTTTAATGTCTTGATAGAAAAAGAAATGGCCCTAAAGGTGCACACATACTTTGGAGAGTGCTTTGACTTGCATACACATTCACACTCCTCTCATACAGTGGGGAAAATAATTATTTGATCTCCTGCAGATTTTGTAAGTTTGCCCACTTACAAAGAAATGAAGGGCCTATAATTTATTTATCATAGGTGTATTTTAAAGCGGTTGTATACCCCCTAATGTGATTTTTACCTACAGGTAAGCCTATAATAAGGCTTACCTGTAGGTAAAATTAATATGGTTTAGGAGATATTCGCTCTGAATGCAGCCGCCTGACGGCGCATGCGCTGTGATGATCCGGAGGAAGCTGCAGGAAAATCAGAGCTCGCTGCCGAAACAAAGAGCTCCTACGCGCATGCGCGGGATTGATGCCTCACGGCTCCGGCCACTCACAGTGCCGGAGCTGCGTACCCAGAAGAAAGAAGAGGGACATGTCGGCTCGCTCAGCGCTGATCGTGTCGGGCTGCGGGGGCCTCGTTCTAAGGTAAGTATTCCATAAGGTGCTAGTATGCGATGCATACTAACACATTATGCTATTGTCTTGCAGGGTTTTTTTTTTTTTGTTTAGTGCGGGTTTACTATTGCTTTAAATGATAGAGACAAAATATCAACTAAAAATCCAGAAAGAACACATGATACCAATGTTATAAATTGACTTGCAGTTTAGTGAGTAAAATAAGTATTTGATTACAAACCAGCAATAATTCTGGCGCCCACAAACTGGCTACAATTTGTGCTCATATGGTACACAGCCTGTTTTGTGAAGAAAATACACCTGTCCACAGATTCTTTTTGCCATTCAAACCTCACCATCATGGGCAAGACCAAAGAGTTGTCAAAGGACGTCAGGGACAAGATTGCAGACCTGCACAAAGCTGGAATGGGCTAAAGACCAACACCAAGAAGCTTGGTGAGAAGGAGAAAACTGTTGGAGCGATTATTTGCAAATTGATGGTTATTTTGTATAACTTCCATCACCCTCGGTCTGGAGCTCCATGCAAGATTTGGCTTAATGGGGTAAGGATGATCATAAGAAAAGTAAGGGACCAGCCCAGAACTACACGGGAGGAACTTGTGAATGATCTAAAGGCAGTTAGGACCACACTCACCAAACAAACCATTGATAACACAATACCCCACCATAAATTTATATCCTACAGCTCCTGCAAGGTCCCCATCCTCAAGAAGGCACATATACAGGCCAATCTGAAGTTTGGCAATGAACATCTAAATGATTCAGAGAAGCATTGGGAGAAAGTGCTGTGGTCAGAAGAGACCAAAATTGAGCTCTTTGGCATTAACTCTACACGCCGTGTTTGGAGGAAGAAATGCTGACTATGACCCTAAGAGCACCATCCCTACAGTCAATCACGGAGGTGGAAACATTTTGCTTTGTGGAGGTTTCTCTGCTAAAGGTACAGGCCGACTTTGCCGCATTGAGGGGCCAATGGACGGGGCCATGTATTATAAAATCATGGATGAGAACCTTCTTCCAAAACACTGAAGATGGGCAACAAAGGAGGGGCTCAGGAAGAAGCACGTTAAGGTCATGGAGTGGCCCAGCCAGTCTCCAGACCTTAATCCTATAGAAAATTTATGGAAGGAGCTGTAACCAACTACAAGAAACGTCTTACCTCTCTGCTTGCAAACAAGGGTTTCTCCACCAAGTACTAAGTCATTTTTTGCATGAGGATCAAATACTTATTTTACTAACCAAACTGTAACTCAATTTATAACATTTGTATTGTGTTTTTTTCTGGATTTTTGGTAGATATTCTGTCTCTATCATTTAAAATAGACCTATGATAAAAATTACAGACCCTTCATTTCTTTGTAAGTGGGCAAATTTACAAAATATGCAGGGGATCAAATAATTATTTTCCCCACTATACATGTGTTTAAAGTGGTTGTAAACTTCAGTCATTGACTTGTACCTATAGGTAAGCCTATAGGTACTGTAAATATCTCCTAAACATGCAGGTTTAGGAGGTATTTACTATACATGCAGCCAATTACATCATCGGCGCATGCACTCTGAAGTAACTGCCACCTGGGTCGTTCCTTCAGAATCATGTGCTGTAAATAGCGGCTCCCCTGCGCATGCATGGGAGTGATGTCATCGTGGCTCCAGTCCCTCACAGAGCTGGAGTCTATGGACCCAGAAGGAAGACGGATGAAGATGGAAGTGGACTCCAGTGATGACAGCGTATAGCTGGAAGGCTTCGTTTTCAGGTGAGTTTCACATAATGTGAATGCATACTAACACATTATGGCTTTACCTTGCAGGTCAGAAAAAAAGGCACCCAGCAGTTTACTACCACTTTAAAGCTCAACTCCAGTTTTGTTTTTTTAATTTTGTAAGAATTTGTCCTTGCAGTATACATTAATAAGGATTAAGAGATGATATAATACAATGCCACTGTAGTCCTCCGACGGGTGCTCAGCTGCAATGATTGTATTTGTTCAATGCTTGCTGAGCGCTCTCATGTTAAAATGTTCCAAAGTGAAAGCGCTGGGAAAAGGCAGTGCTTGTTACATTGCATAAGACGTTGAGAAATAAACTATTTGTGGAGGTAGTGTGTGTGTGTGTGTATATAAATATGTGTATATATAATATATATACACAGTGCCTTGCGAAAGTATTCGACCCCCTTGAACTTTGCGACCCTTTGCCACATTTCAGGCTTCAAACATAAAGATATAAAACTGTAATTTTTTGTGAAGAATCAACAACAAGTGGGACACAATCATGAAGTGGATACAAACTTCGGACTTTACACCGTTTCCCAGCGTTTCAAGTTCCCCCAGCTTATGAAAGCGTTCCGTGACACATATATATAATATATATGTGTATAAATATATGTGTGTGTGTGTGTGATGGAGGTGTTTATCAAATAAAGAGTTGCAGAATACGTTACATTGTTCGTGACGGAAAAGGGTCGCGAAAGTGAAACCTTGTAAAATTGTACTCTCGCGAGTCGTTCGTAACTTGTTTATGTTAGTAACGTCGACTCGTGGGCAGCCTCCTGATGTCACCGTAACATAATATAGTAGAGAATTAGGAATAATTACATATGACGTTCCTGTTTAAGAATGTTTTAATTTTTTTGTTTTGACCTCAACTC
>BLSH010444136.1:1638025-1658714 GCA_018402905.1 Glandirana rugosa | reverse complement strand
GTGTATAAGAGACAGGGCATCAAACAGCAAGTATAGCTGGCGCTTCCTGGGTGCCGGTAGCGGTGGGTGTAATCCGCCCGGGTCTCCCTGGCTGATTTGTGGGGTAGAGGTGGTGGTTACACAGTGGGGGTGCCGGGCTGAGATGTCAGAGGCCGGCAATTCTATGGCAGGTATACCTGCAGATCTACAGTCCACCCCAGGATCATTAGTGTCCTTGGAACAGCTGTGGGCGGTGTTTGGGGAGTTCTTTCCCCGGGCAGGGGTGCCCGTTCCAAGGGGCCCCCAGAAGCGCCCACCCCCTCCTCTTTCCTCAGGGGAGGATTCAGATCTAGAAAGCGCCTCAGTGGTCACACCTGTGGATCTTTCAGAGGGTGAGCCGCTCTCAGAGGGCGAAGAGGATCAGGAGGCTCCTAGTTCGCGGGATAAAGCGATAGTGGAAGCACTGATCACTGATATTCGCGACTCTATGCGACTGGACCAAACAGGGGAGTCGCATGAGTCCGCATATGTTTGTGGACCGTTTAGACCCCCTAGGTCCCCTAGGGCTTACCCTTATGATCATGTGTTTGAACAGGCAGTGTTCAAGGAATGGTGGAAGCCACCAAGTTCCTTGGCTTTGCCTAAAAGCTTTGCTGTTCGCTACCCCTTTGAGGAAAGCTTTACTAAGAGATGGGCTTCCCCGGTGGTGGACCCTGCCGTGGCTCATGTGAATAAGGCAACCACCATCCCCTTGGAGGGGTCTCCATCCTTTAAAGAGGCGGCCGATCGTTGCTCAGAGACAGTGTCTAAAGCACTATTCTTGTTGGCTGGGTCAGCCATGCGGCCGGCGCTAGCAACTGCTATGGCGGCACAGTCTCTTCGCGAGCACGCTGCCGCACTGCGCACTAGTTTGTCTAGTGAATGTGCACAGGCTGAGGTACAGCGGATGCAACATTTGGAAGAAGGTCTCCGCTACATATGCCATGCGGCTTTGGATCTTCTCCCCATTTTGTCAAAAATGTCTGTTTTTTCAATTGTCATCAGGCGGGTGCTGGTTTCGGGGGGCTGCAAGCAGCTCTCTGCCCTCAGAAAAGTCCTTCCCCTCAAACATGAGGCTTCCGCAGAAGCGTCAGGAGGCGCCTCTAGGCGCCAGTCAGGCGCTCAGCAGACAGAAGTCATCTTGAACGCCGGCTTGCCGGCTGGAGTACCTCGGTCTGATTCCGGACACGGTACAGGCTGGGGGGTTCCTAACACCGAGCAAGCTTCTAATGCTTTAGGCAGGGCGAACCCTGTGATCGCGCCAGTGGTTCTCCTTCCGGTTCTGTATACGGGTGTTGGGGCTCAGGGGTTGACTTGCGAAGCGATACCTTACGCCCAGAACACTCGGCTCCTGCGGAAGGCAATTTAGTCACGGTGGGACAAATCTCCTCTATCCCTGGACAGGCCTATCAGGTCGGAGTGTCAGTCCCGGGAACCCTTGGTTTGGGGGATTCAGGTTCCGGCCCTAAAAGGGGGGAGAAGTTTTCTTCCCCTCAATTGGTCGATGTAGGTACCGGAACTGAGAGTGAGCAAGCTCTGCCTGTCCCGTGGGACAGTAGGGCTGCGCCGCCCAGTTCTGGTTCAGTCAGTCAATGCCACGGAGGTGGCGTACGTAAACCATCAGGGCGGAACAAGAAGCGCAGCAACAGCCGCGGAGGTGGCTCTGATCCTTCGGGGGGCAGTGTTTCACAGGCCTTGAGGGCAGTATCGGCTACTGTGCATTTTTCCTCCTCTAAAGGCTCTACCGCGAGTCGTACGTGGGGTAGAGGCGGAGGAAATCCAGACAATCCGGGTAGCTCTGGCTTGACCCCGGCGCCCTTGCTACACCGACGTAGTACGGATGGTGGCAGAGGTTCCGTGACGGCTTCCGCTTCACGGGGACCTGCTGTTGCAGGGGCCCATCTTGCACCCTGCTTTACCCTCACTGGTTTTGACGGCTTGGCTATTGAGTCCCAGGTATTGAGGGATAGGGGTGTCTCGGACTCCGTAATCCCGACTATGATAAAAGCACATAAGAGTTCCTCACGTAAGATTTATCATAGGACCTGGAAGGCCTACATTACCTGGTGCGAGGCAGGGGGTCGGAACCCCCGCTCTTATAGAGTATCCAGAGTACTGGCATTTTTACAGCAAGGTCTGGACAAGAACCTGGCGTTAATTAAGCTTAAGGGGCAGATTTCGGCCCTGGCGGTTCTTTTTCAACAGCCCTTGGCGTCTCATTCATTGATCCGTACATTTGTACAGGGGGTACGTCATGTGGCTCCTCGGATACGGTCGCCTTTGGCACCGTGGGATTTGAATCTGGTGCTTTCTGTGTTGCAGAAACCGCCATATGAAAGGATTAGGGACATTCCCTTACAGTTGTTGTCGCAGAAGGTGGCCTTTCTGGTAGCTATCACATCCGCCAGGCGGGTGTCGGAGTTAGCTGCATTATCCTGCAAGTCCCCTTACTTGGTCCTCCATAAGTACAAGTCTGTTTTGCGACCTTCCCCTTCGTTTCTTCCGAAGGTGGTTTCTTCCTTTCATTTAAATGAGGATATTGTTCTCCCCTCATTGTGCCCGCACCCATCACATCCCAGAGAAGTTGAGCTGCATTCTTTGGATGTGGTGAGGGCTTTGCGGGCGTATTTAAGTTCTACAGCTTCCTTTCGGAAGTCTGATTCTTTATTTTTGCTGACGGAAGGGTCGCGCAAAGGTATAGCGGCCTCGTCAGCTACCGTATCTCGTTGGATACGGAAGTCAGTGCATTCTGAGATTCGGGGTAAGGTTCCCCCGTTTCCGGTCACGGCTCATTCCACCAGGGCAGTTAGTACGTCCTGGGCGTTTAGACACCAAGCCTCGGTGTCTCAGGTGTGCAAGGCAGCTACTTGGGCCTCAGTGCACACATTTACTAAGTTTTACAAAATTGATGTTGCAGCATCCTCGGATGCTGCTTTTGGCCGCAAGGTATTACAAGCGGCAGTATAGGCACGGTCAGCGCCGCCTGAGAGGGCGTTTTTCTGTTGGGTACAGTTGTTATGATTTTGCCCACCCCTCTTGATTGGCACAGCTTTGGGACGTCCCCATGTGTCATAAGAATGCTGCGTTTGTCAGTGAACGGAAGAGAAAAAGGGATTTTTTGTATACCTTACCGTAAAATCCTTTTCTCTGAGTTCACTGACAGACGCAGCACCCACCCCTCTGCGTTGGTTTTGTACTGTACAGAGCAGGGGGATTATATGCTAAGGTGAGGACGGCCCCCTGGGAGGGGCCAACCTACACTTTTGTTTGTTTTGCCTAGGCTACTCCTAGTAGGATGAACATAACCCATGTGTCATAAAAATGCTGCGTCTGTCAGTGAACTCAGAGAAAAGGATTTTATGGTAAGTTATACAAAAATCCCTTTTTTAGCTCCTGGGTAGAATGAGCAGCAGGACTTGGCGGAATTCCTAGATCCCATAGATATCCCCAGGCTGATCACATCATACGCCAATAAATTAGATGCCCCAATTATGATAGAGGAAATACTGAAAGCATTGAAATCCATGCAGCCTGGCAAGACACCTGGGCCCGACGGTGTACCAGTCAAATTTTTATAAACTGTATGCAGAAGACCTAGCTCCTAGACTCCAAACTGGGCTAACTCACTGGAGTTAGAGACCCTCCCAGACTCCATGAGTGAAGCCATGATAGTGGTCATTCCCAAACCAGGGAAGGACCCCTTGAATTGTTCTTCGTACAGACCCATTTCATTTCTAAACATTGACGCTAAAATATTGGCCAAAGTCCTCGCTAACCGCTTGAGCACAGTCATCACGGCCCTGGTACATCCAGACCAGACGGGATTTATGCCAGGCAGGGGTACGGATGTAAATATTAGAAGGCTTTACACACACATAGACATGGCAACCTCAGAAACCTCTGGAGTGATGTCCTCTCTAGATGCAGAGAAAGCCTTCAACTCCGTTGAGTGGAGGTATTTGTGGGCTGTAATGGCTAGGTTCGGCTTTGGTCCCCTTTTTTTGAGTTGGTTATCCCTATTATATGCTCACCCCAAAATGCACATAGATATGAATGGGGACTCTTTCGGAGGCTTTTGCACTGGAGAGGGGGACACGTCAGGGTTGACCACCTTCGCCAGGACTATTTGCATTGGCCCTGGAGCCACTTGCCGTTTTAATCCGCTCTGATGCGTTGGTTGTGGGTATTAAGGTGGGACCCTTAGAAGAAAAACTCTTCCTATATGCTGACGACTCCCTACTCTACCTAGCAGATGCGTCATCCTCTCTACACTCGGCACTAAAACTTTTCGACCAGTTCGGCAAATAATCCGACATCCAGATAAACTGGGATAAATCAATACTATTTCCACTACACCAGTCGGTTCCCCGCACTGACACACGAATGCCCTTGAGGTGGGTGGACAAATTTACCTACCTGGGGTTAAGGTCACCACTAAGGCGACTGAATATCTTGACAAAAATGTTTACCCTGTGCTCGCGCAGCTCTCACAGAAATGTGGAACCTGGCGCTCTCTTCCGCTATCACCGGTGGGTAGGGGAAACCTCCTTAAAATGAACTACCTCCCAAAATTCTTATATTTCTTCAGGAATACCCCAATACATATACACAAAACCTTCTTCTGGAGGTTGGAGAGTCTGGTGGTGTCCTTTGTTTGGGCTGTGCGAGCTCCCTGGGTGGCAAAACGCACCCTGTACCTCCCACTATCTGGGGGAGGACTAGCACTACCAAACTTCTTACTCTACTACTGGGTTGCGGTGCTGGCCACGGTTCGTTAGTGGTTCTCCCAGCGGTTACTCTTGAGGCGGCCCTTCTAGGATCATATGCTGCATTGTCCAACTTAGCATTTAGGGGTAGAGGAGCCCACCCTCTGGTGACTGAGGTAGAGCATGATCCCCTCCGTTCATAGACTGGGCTGCAGGGCAGTATTCCAACATAATGACCCCAAACACACCTCCAAGACGACCACTACCTTGCTAAAGAAGATGAGGGTAAAGGTGATGGACTGGCCAAGCATGTCTTCAGACCTAAACTCTACTGAGCATCTGTGGAGCATCCTCAAATGGAAGGTGGAGGTCTCTAACATCCACCAGCTCCGTGATGTCATCATGGAGGAGTGGAAGAAGACTCCAGTGGCAACCTGTGAAGCTCCGGGGAACTTCATGCCCAAGGGGGTTAAGGCAGTGCTGAAAAATAATAGTGGCTACACAAAATATTGACAAGTTGGGCCCATATTGGACATTTTAACTTAGGGGTGTACTCGCTTTTGTTGCCAGTGGTTTAAACCTTAATGGCTGTGTGTTGAGTTATTTTGAGGGGACAGCAAATTTACACTGTTATACAAGCTGTCCACTCACTACTTTACATTGTAGCAAAGTGTCATTTCTTCAGTGTTGTCACATGAAAAGATATAATAAAATATTTACAAAAATGTGAGGGGTGTACTCACTTTTGCGAGATACTGTATATACTTCTATGCAATCTTGGCAGGCAGTGTTGCTACAAAGGCAAACATAGTACAGTAATTCACCTGTTCCTGTCTAGGCTGTGGAAAATACTGAGTGCGAAGTATACTGGCTTGGGGCCATCTGTAAAATCAGGAAAAGAGGATGTCCTGTGCATCTAGGCAGTCAGGATGGCAGAAGGTCACATTATAAAAGTCATTCTTTGTTCCGTTTTTTTTTTTTTTTTTTTTAGTCATTTTGATGTTGTTTTTAATGCTATCCCAAAAAAGTTTCAGACCATAGGACCTTAATCTTTCTTTTGTTTTTATTTGCAGTGGTATGTCGGTGTGTCTTTTAGCATTTGTAGTCCAACATATTATAGATCTCTTTTTTAAGATAGATAAGACCTTCATTTATAGTACTTTAACTTGAAATTGATATATTATTTCATAGGCTTCAATTTCAATGGAAACAAAAATCCTTTACATTTTCAATGCAAAAATTTTAAAGCGAAGTTCCACCCAAAAGGGTGCCCACAGTAGGAATGATGGCGCCGCGGAGGGGAGGGGGAGAGATCCGAGGCTCCGTGCGGCCCCATCACTGGACCGGGAGACAGGTAAATATCTGTTTATTAAAAGTCAGCAGCTACACTTTTTGTAGCTGCTGATTTTTAATAAACTTAGAAAACAGTGGAACTCTGCTTTAAGTAAGAAAAGTAGCCCCAGATAGAAATGCCAAATTAAGCATGACAACAAGAATATCACAAAAGTGATTTCAGTTTTTAGACTGTAATAGCACAATATTACCAACTCCATAGCGGCACACTTTTTTCTTTTTCAATTGTGGCGAGCATTAGATCTCCATGGGGCGTCTACATTCTTGAGGGGTGTTTGTGCTGTCCTGGCATTTTTATTTTAACAGAAAGTAAGGGAACATTTTTTTTGGCCTTTTTAACTTTATGTAGTAAATATTAGGGAAAAAAAAAGAAAGTGGCTATTGTATACCATCAAAAGAAAGTTCTGTGTGTGTCAAAAAATTATCTATAATTAATTTGGGTACAGTGTTGTATGACAGAGTAACTGGCAGTTAAACTATCAAAGTGACGACAACTGGGAAATGGCGTGGTAAGGAAGGGGTGTAACATTCTGGCACTGAGGTGTTTAAACTACATTTTTTTGTTTGTTTCGTTGTTTTTATTGCTGCATGGCTTCTCTAATTAGGGATTAAGGGTAGGGGGTAATTTTTTGGCGAGATTCTTGATTTTTATTTATTTTGGGCTACTTATTTTGGTTAAAGTTGGTATGCTCACCCTGTAACTCGCCATCTCTTCTTGGAACTTTTATTCACAGCAAGCAGCTGTATTGTTTGAAAGAATAATGTTCATGTTCAGCGCAACCCTGTATCACCAAAAATGTGACTTAGACATACACTGGTTAGGCCTATTATCCCTGAGGAAAACAGCCCTGCTCTTCGCCATATTTACATGCTGTATTCTCTGAAGCATGATAGGTTCTTGTACTAAAAACCCCTGCCTGTACTCTGCCTCTGGTAAATGTATGCCTAGCCTTGCTCTTTAAGTTGTGCTTCTGGTGGCCAATTTTATAATGCTTCATCACTGGTCTATTAATTTATGTAGTAAATTGGTTAACACCTGCCTGTGCTCCTTTTTTGGAAATTTCTTTTTATTGTTTTCACAGTAGGTAAATATACAACAGTCTGACAGCCAGGTATACAGAATGGACAAACAACACAAAAAAACAGCACAAGGCCTTCAGTATAACTCCAAGGCTAATACAAATCCCATCTACCACAGTTACAGTATATCATTCGGACTATGTGAATCTAAGAATGGTCATTACAGTATAGTAATTTGCCGGCTTCCATACTCCATGAGGTACATACATGAGACAATGCATATCTACGTGCCACGTGAACAAATAGTAGATATTTCCCACACAGAGCATCCCAGGAAACGATCCAGATCATAGGTCCACAGCACTGTATACAGAATATACTACAAACTTTAGGAGCATGAAAATAATGTTATCTACTCTGACACTGTAGACATGTTGTTAACCCATACGCCCCATGCCTTATCAAATTTATTAGGAACTCCTCTGTTAGTATATGTTGCCATGTAGAACGGTAGAGCCTTGTTGATGAGTGTCTTCCATGCTGAGACTGCAGGGGCTGTGGCTTTTTTTCCATGAAACAATAATAAGCTTCCTAGCGTAGTACAACAGTAATGTAAGCAGAGTACGAATCATCTTTTTTGGGGCCAAGGAGTCTACCAGTCCCAAAAGGCACTGCCTGTGCTCTTTGTCTCTAGTACCTGTTGGCCCTGATTAAAATTTTCATGCTGCTGGCCAATTTTACACTGCTGTATCCTCTGCCATATATTAATTCTTGTAGTAAAAGCCAAGCCAGTGTCCCTAATAAATTCAGTCATGCTTAACTGGTTTAGTTTGAACTATTCTGTGTCTGCGTCCATATTTCTGACTGAAAAGGGGGTAGTGCTTCAATAGTATCATTATTATTATTATTATTATACAGGATTTATATAGCGCCGACAGTTTGCGCAGCGCTTTACAATATTAGGGCAGACAGTACAATTACAATACAATTCAATACAGGAGGAATCAGAGGACCCTGCTCGTTAGAGCTTACAATCTAGGAGGGAGGGATGCCCTGGTCTCTGTACAGTATTTGCATTTCTAGAAAAGTAGGTAATAATTTTGGTTATACTAAGTGTTTTCAGCAGCACATGAGCTTAAAACAACCTGCTTTCTATAAAAATGCTTCAAACAGACCCAAGGCGCAAAACCATAGAATGAGCTAGCAGTTATATGTGGTAGTAACATGCATCCTATTGACTCAGTCCCCTGCTGCATGCAATCCACTGGAGGAACACAACAGAAACACAAAGGCTATGCTGCACACTGGTAAAGTCCATGAAAAACAAGTAGATAAATTGGAGAATTATAACGCAAATAATACTTCCATATAAACCATTGAAGTAACATTTATTATGTGGCCATAGATAAAGCACACAGTCCAGATAAAAACACAGTCATTTGTGAATGACGCAGTCTAATTTAAAAGGTAAAAGCCCAAATCTCCTCCAGCCTCAAACACTAAATGGAGGGCTCAGTACTTGTGCTGGAAGCAGGCTCAAGGTTCTCAAACCAGCCAGAAGGTCCACTGAGACCAGCTGTTGGTGTACTACACGGAAGGCACACTTCAGTGTGGTGTGTGTAAAGCTGGAGCCCACCAGGATGATGTCCGACGGCCCATATCGGAGGAAGGGGAGGAACCAGGGGGGCTCTCTCTCCAATCAGATAATGTGTTTCAAAGTGACTGCATCATCTCCTTTGGCTAGCTGCATTATTGTCTCCATCCTGCTAGCAGCCATCTTCCTGCTGGGCTCCAGCTTTACTACACACCACTGTGTGTATGTGTGAAGTGTGCCTTGTTGGAAGAAGCAACAGCAAGTAGCTTTCTATATAAACTAAACTATATATCTATATATACATATATATATAGATATATATGCATTATACTTTTCTATCCAGCAGGTTGCGCTGCAGTGTTCTCTATGGTAAGGCAACCAGAGGAAGTGCTTGTCTTTCCTCAATATATGAACTTGTTTGTTGTTTTCTTCTTGTCTATGATTAAAGGCATGTAATTTATTCCTCCATGAAAGTAAACCATCCTCTACAGCACATATGTCAAACACAAGGCCCGTGGGCCGAATGTGGCCCTCCAGGCCTTGTCATGTGGCCCTCGCATCCAGTTTTGCAGCTGGAATGTGGCAGAACTTCATTCTTCCGCCTCCAAATTTCACCCTTGCAAGGTGAGGCAAAGCCTCCAAAAGAGGGAGGTACTAGAGCCAGGCAAGGGAGGAGAGAGATGCAAAGAAGTTTCGGGGAGGGGGTTAGTGTGTCACCCTGTGCATAGCGCACCCCTGAACTTTGTATGTAACGCACTCCTAAACTCTGCACTCTGTACATAGCATAGACCTCGGTTCTGCGCTCTGTACATGACGTACTCTTGAACCCAGCACTTTTTATGTATCACACTCCAGATACAACCGGCCCTTTTAGGGCAACCATACTGCTAATACGGCCCTCAATGAAATGGAGTTTGACACCCCTGCTCTACAGACAACAAGCTTCCTGCACTTAACTGCAAAACTCAGCCAATCGGTTATGAGTCCCAGGCACCCAGCAGTACCCAGAGGTACTGGAAAAAATACCCAGTGAGTACAGTGTGTCAGTGAATACTGTATACAGTCTGCTGAAAGATGGTAAGTGGTTCAGATGTGAAGATTGCAATAGCAAAGCTGAACAATACAAATTACCAGCTGTGGAAATTTGAGCTAGAAATGATTCTGAACAAGGATGACTTGTGGCAAGTGCTGATTACAGACAGACCCACAGACAGAGAGATGGAGGACTGGGACATGAAGGATATATAGGCAAAAGCAATTAAAAGCTTACTAGTGGATGTTGACCAGCTTATCCACATAAGAACAGAGAAAACTACCAAAGGTATGTGGAATTCATTACAGAAACTGCATGAGCATTCAAGTCTCAACAGCAAACCGTTTTTGCTATGAAAGCTATATAAGATGAGACTAGAAGAAAGCCAGCAAATGTGTGATCACGTGAAAGCTATGCTAGAGATCATAGAGCAGCTGCGTACCATCGGAGAGGACATCAAAGATAACCATATTGTTACCCTGCTCCTCTACAGCCTTCAGAGAGTGAACAGTCTCAACACTCACTGCAATGCAAAAGATTTATTGATACAAGTTGCAACACTAATTACAAAATAACACACAATGCAGAGAACCTTCACCATATCAATTTAAAACTTCTAAACAGTTTTGTCAGGAATACAGTTAAAAACCAGCCGGGCTCCCAAGCACACATGCACACACACACTGCTAAGCAATCGAATTGGACCATATGTGGGGGCTACAAACTAGCATATAATGACAGCCACTGTCCGCATATCTAGGAAATAGCATCCATTGGATAGAGGTGGAAGTTGGTAGCTGGAAGGGACCAGAATTATGGGATACAGCTCAGAGTGGAGGAAGCAGATTTCCAATCCTGATGGTAGGGGAGATAGGCACCACACAATGCACAGATCTAAAGTGGTATGGAGGGGCAATTGTCTTATGCACACATAACAAGCGACAGTGGTTTGAGTGCACTCTGGGCTATGCTGGCATCAGGCAAATGAGCACTGTGTCAGTCAATTGCAGGTCAGTGGGAACAAGGCGGATACAGGGTAGATTAGCGGGAGCTAGTGTCCCATGTTAAGATATCATATTTAATTGATATATCCATTCCTTTTCCTTTCTCAAGAGGACTGTATCAGGACATTGGAGGATTGGACAGGTTAAGGGCAAAGAATCCCTTCACTGTAAATCCATTGGGGGAGGAATTATGAAAAGTTTGAAAATGTTGGGCAATAGGGTTCTTTTCCGGGTTACTCTTGTCACTTTTGCTCACATTCATAATACTACTCAGGTGTTCCCCGACGCGGACGCAGAGCTGACGTTTGGTCTTACCAAAGTATAAATTCTTGCAGGGACACTGCAGGATATACAATACCCTTGCTGTACTGCAGTTAATGAACTGCTTGATAGTATGTGTCTTGCTCCCATCCGCATCACTGAAGCTATTAGTGCGTTCAACCATATGGCATATATGACAGTGACCGCATGGGGACATACCGTTAATGGGGGGAATGTCAGTCAGCCAGTTCTTGGGCAGGGTGCGTACAAATTCAGAATGCACTAAGCTGTTTCTAGCTCTTCTAGATGCCAGGAGTGGTCTTGGGCCCACAATTTGAGACAATTCTGGGGATCGTGTTAGAATGTGCCAATCTTTGGATAGAATTGATTGAACTTTATCCCATTGTGACCCATAGTGGGTGAAAATATGCACTGGAGAAGGTTTAGGTGGGGGCGCATGCATTCCGGACTCCTGGCTCGTCTCCATACCTATGAGGTCCTCACGTTTGGCTGAAGAAACTCTTTTACAGGTGTGTTTGGTGTTCTTATGGGAGTATCCTCTATCTCGGAATCTGCGGTACAGTTCCTCACCTTTATAGGCCTCTTTACTGGAACAGTTCCTGCAAATGCGGAGAAACTGGCCAGTTGGAATGCCCCTAATCAGTGGAAGAGGATGGTGGCTCAAGGTTAGAAGGAGAGTGTTCGCTGCTGTATTCTTCCTGAAAGTTACTGTCTCCAGTCTGCCATTCTGGATGGAGAGATCAAGGAGAAGGAAATTGTTGTATAATCCCAGGTATATGTATGATTAATGTTCCTATCATTGGTATTTAATTCAGTCATGAATTAATGCAGCTCATCCACCAACCCACCCCAGACCACCAAGATATCGTCGATGTACCTCAGCCAAAGCTGTGTGTGGCTGAGGTACCCCGACGAGCGGTAAATGAGACTCTCCTCCCACCACCCAAGGGGTCCCCTTTGAGGTTTCCCTGATCTGTTGATAATTGGCACCAGAGAACTGGAAGCAGTTGTGGGTAAGGGTAAATTCCAGAAGCTCTAGGATAAACTCATTCTGGGATCCCATTGAGGGAAAGTCATCCTCCAAAAAGTGGGCCTTCGCGTATATCCCACATTGGTGTAGGATGGAGGTGTAGAGGGAATTAACGTTAATCCCGACAAGTATATCGCACCATTCCCTTTATCAGGCTGTCTAGGCATTTACCAATTTGTTCGAGTGAGCCTTTAATAGCTGAGATTATAGGTCTCCCGGTAGAGTTAGTTAAACTAGCAAATGGGAAAAGCCAGGGCTTTCTGAACTGCATTAAACCACAAGGCAAGCAGAGTACCCTTGTAAAGAAAGTGCTGTATGTTCCAGAACTAGAAGGCAGCCTTCTATCAGTGAAAAGTCTTGCAAACAACAGTCTTACAGTTAAGTTCTCTAATGACCTACATAGCCAATGTATTCACTTATGGGATAGGTAGCTGGGGCACAGAAGTCCAGAAGCTATACAGGACATTATAAAGAGAGGTTTATCAAAAGATTTGACAATAATGCCATGCAAAGTGCTCATTGAAGCAAAAGCCACACGTGCTCTCCTTCCACAGGCATCTCAAAGAAAACCTACCCACCCCCTGCAGCTCATACACAGTGACGTATGCAGTCTAATGAAAACTCCCACTTTAGGCGGGAACAGATATCTACTGACTTTCATTAATGATTATTCCAGGTACACAACTACTTATCCGATGAAACATCAGAGAAACTTCAAGAGTTTGTTGCCATGTCTATCAACAAATTCCAATGCAAACCAGGAATAATACACAGCGACAATGGGGGAGAATACATAAGCAAAGAAGTGACCTGAAGAGACAAGGAATCGTACACCAGATAACCGCACCATACACTCCTGAACAAAACATTGAAGCAGAAAGGAAAAATCGCACTCTTATAGACATAGCCAGGAGCATGTTGTCGGATGCCAACCTACCTCACAAGTACTGGGGAGAAGCAGTCATGACTGCAACCTACCTACAGAACAGACTACCCTCAAGAGCCATTAAAATTACTCCATTTGAAATGTGGCATGGATCAAAGCCTAGCATAGGGCACAAATGAAGAAAGGCAGCAGAAGAAGAATTAAAGTCACTTCAAGAAAATAAAACCTGGGCACTCACAGAGCTCCCTCCTAACCGCAAAACTATAGGAAGTAAGTGGACTTTCAAAGTAAAGTCAGACGCAGAAGAGAATATCCACAAATACAAAGTCAGACTAGTTGGTTACTCCCAGAAATTTGGTGAAGATTATGATGAAACATTCGCTCCCGTCATAAAACACTCCACCATCAGAGCGCTTCTTAGCATTGCAGCTGGGAAGAGCATGCATGTGAAACACCTAGACATTAAAACTGCTTTCCTATATGGAGACATTAAGAAGACCTCTACATGGAGCAACCGTCAGGGTTTGAACAAGGAGATAACCTCGTGTGTAAACTTCATAAGAGCATCTACGGTCTTAAGCAATCTTCAAGGATGTGGAATGATAAAGTGAATGAAGTACTTACCAGAGAGGGGTTCTCAAGAATAGCAGACCCCTGTCAAGAATCAAGAAGACAGATGGATATACATCCTTATCTTTGTCGATGACATTATATTATAACCTGTTTCAAACAAGAAGGGGATTGCAATCAGTTCACAAGCTGAAAAAAAAACTTTGGAATCAAAGAGCTAGGGAACATTAGCTACTATCTGGGAATCCAAATAGAGAGAGAAGATGAAAGTTATCTTCTCAACCAATCTAAGAAAATCTCTGAAATTTTGGAACAATTCCATATGCAAGATGCAAAGGAAATGAAATCTCCCATGGAACCAGGCTATCTAAAGAGCAATGAAGCAGAAAACTTGCTACCCAACAATGATACATATCACAGAGCAATCGGTAAGCTGCTATATATTGCCACTGTGACAAGACTAGACATAGCCGCAGCAGTGGGCATACTATGCAGGAAAGTTTCAGCTCCTTGCCAATGTGACTGGAACACAGTAAAAAAGAGTGATGCAGTACCTCAAAGGAACAATTCAGATGAAGTTACGGTTACCAGCAACATCAAATCCAAAACTGGTCAGATATGTGGGCTGATTGGGACTGCACAGACCACAAATCCACAAGTGGATTTATCTTCCAGTATGGGGAAGGAACCATAGGTTGGTCTAATCAAAAGCAAGCAACTGTCGCTCTATCTTCAACTGAAGCAGAGTACACGCTTGTCAAGAAGCGATATGGATTTGTCAACTTTTTGAGGACATTGGCATACACATGTCAAAACCAATATCCCTTTTTTGAAGACAACCAGGGATGTAGAACGCTTACACAATCAGAAAGGGTCAATACTAGGACCAAACAAATTGACGTCAAGTATCACCTACTGAGGGACAATCAAGAACAAGGTGTTGTTGACATTCAATACTGCCCATCAGAGGAGATGATGGCTGATGAACTCACCAAACCTTTGTTGAAGGAATGTAATAGTTATTTCCATAAGAAGCTGGATATAATTTGACAAAGCACATGCTGTTGAGAAGGGGCGTTGGAAGAAGCAACAGCAAGTAGCTTCTAATATATATATATATATATATATATGCAATATACCTTTCTATGTGTATTCTATGGTAAGGTAACCAGAGGAAGTGCTTGTCTTTCCTCAATATATGTACTTGTTTGTTGTTCTCCTCCTGTCTATGATAAAAGGCGTTTAATGTATTCCTCCATGAAAGTAAACCCTCCTCTGCATACAACAAGCTTCCTGCACTTAATTGCAATACCGCAATCTGCCTTCCCCGCAGAACAACAACAGTTGGTCCCAGCAAGCCCTCCTGTTATGTGGACCTTGAGCCTATTTCCATCACAAGTGACGGCCCTCCAGTTGGTGTTTGAGGCTGTAACAGACATAGGCTTTTTACCTTTAAAATTAGACTGTCAATCACAAATGACTGTGTTTTTATCTGGACTGTGTGCTTTATCTATGGCAACATAATAAATGTTACTTCGTGGTTTATATGGAAGCAGGTTTTATTCATTTTTTTTCATCATCCTCCAATATATCTACTTGTTTCTCATGGATACCCTGACTTTACCAGTGTGCAGCATATAGTCTTTGTGATCCTGCTTTCTGTTATGTTGTTATGCTGTTATGGTATTTTTGCTCACATTCTGTATTGTGTTTTTTATTTGCTATTCCACCCTATATACAGTAAATTAACCTTTTATATACACTATTTTTGAATACAGCTGAAATTAAAGCGCTGCGATGTAAGAAAGTTGCTAAAGGTGGATACAGATTGCATGTCATGTGCAGCAGCTGTCAAATATGTCTGCCCCAAAGGATCATCAAAAGTAACATCTGGAACAGGGAAAGCTGGATGCAGGTGAGCTCACATATTACAGATACTCTTCCTGTAATTCTACCTCATTCACATCATAGTTTAAAGCCTATTAGTTTTGATAGAATTTAAAAAAGTCCCCAAAAGTCAACTGATTAGGCTACATCGTAACTGTTCTGATCATAATGAGTTTTTGAGGCAAGCTGATGTATTGGTACAAAGGTTTTTAGAGAAAGTATACGATGCTGAGCAACTCAGGACCATTACTAATGAAGTTTCTCGCATGGAGAGGGAGCCTTTGCTCGAAACTAATCCATCCCATCCGACTAGGAATGGCTCTGCTTGTGAGACTCTCTTTATCACTACTTATTCCTGTCAGGCCTCTAAGATTATGTGTATTATATCTCGACATTGGCATATCCTTAAGAATGACAAGTTTTTGGCAGATTTGCTTCCAGACAGATCCTCAGTGGTTTTTCGTGGGGCCCCTTCCATTAGATCTAGGATTGCCCGCAACGTGTTGGATCCCCCTATCCAGAAAACCAGTTTTTTTTCATAACGTTACAGGCTTCTATACATGCAATAGATGTAGAATCTGTTTGTTTAATGATCTCAGAGGGAGAAAAACGGATAGATTCGCATCCACAACTTCGAGTCGGGAGTTTACTATTAGGCCTTTCATTACCTGTTCCACCAAATGTGTGGTTTACCTTATCCAATGTCCATGTGGGTTACAGTACATTGGTAGAACTAAACGTCCTCTCCAGGTCAGATTAAATGAGCATATTACTAATATCCTAAGGGGCTTTAGGAACCATTCTGTGTCTAGGCATTACCGTGAGGTTCACGCTAGGGACCCCTCTGGCACTTTATTTCTGGGCATTGATAAGTTTGAACCCCATTGGAGGGGTAGTCCTTTTATTAGAGGAATTTCCAAGCTTGAAATGTCCTGGATTTATAAGGTTGGTTGTTTTAATCCAGCGGGTTTAAATGTGGAAGTAAATGTCAATGCTTTTATTGATAATTCTTAGGGGTTATTCTTTTTGTTGTTTTCCTTTTATTGTATGTTTTATATGTTATGGAATACATTGGTGTCCTGGAACAGCTGGGTGGCGAAACACCTAATAATTAGTTTATATTTTAGTGTTGTTTTTATAGTGATATCCACACAATTAACCTCTGTCTAATTCAATCTAGACAGCGGATACATTTTTCTTTTACAACACATTTTGAGATGACTCTTACTCATCTGTTTTAGTTTGTTTTTGTTTTTTGACATACACTCCTTCCTATGCATAACATTTTTTATTTGTTACTTTTTATATTTTATTTTATATTATTTACATATGATACAAGTTCTATATATCTCTCCTCACACGAGTATTTCACTGGCCAGTGTTATCATGGCCCCTCATTGGAAAAGAGTATTTTTTACTTTTAGTATACTCTGAGGATGGGCTTTCCCCACTGCGGGTATAATTTGGGCATACATTAGATTGCTTGAGGCACATAAACATACTGTGCAATATTGATATACATTTGCCTTAAATAATCTGTCATATTTCTGTGTTTTTTGTTTTTTCTATCGCATAGTGCCTTTGGGTTATGATCATAAGGGTTTTTTGTATACATACAATTTTTGTTTTTATAATTTTTATTTATACCTTACATTTGCCCCATTCCAAGATGGAGGTTTTGTCTTTCCTTCTCCTGTTATAGGTATAATCTGGGCATGCAAATGTATCGTTTGAGACATATAGCATATTGATCTATGTCTGTTTCAGATATTCTTCCACTGTTTTTGTTCTTTTCATCACCTATTTTTTTGGGTTACGATTTTAAATAACCCTTTAGTGTATACACTTATGTTTAGTTTCACATGGTATAATTGCCTTCAGTTAAGATGGAGGTTCGCCGCCTTCCTGTTTCTAGATTCTAATGTACATATTCGGCGGTGTGTCGGCGGCGCGTCTTCCATCCCCATGACTGTCCCGTTGTTTGACGAAACGTATGTCGGGGAAGACGCGCTGACGTCACTGCCAAAAGTTTGTTGTTCGAAGCCGGCCGGCCGGCTTTCTCTGTTCTTAATGCCTGCATGTTTCCACATTGATGTAAGTGCAATACTTTTATATTCATTAAACCCTTTAAAACGGTATCACACTATTAGTGTTATTATTCTCCTCTCGGTGCCTGTGGTGAGATCTACTCTGGGGGATTAGCAAGTCACTTAGCTGCCGGTTACGGTTGCCCTATGGTGGATTCTGACGGCCCAGTTCTCTATTCTTCTGGTATATTCAAGTCACACCTGCTTCGTTGGGACCTTATAATTACTGGATATATCCCCAGGTGGGGACCCGGGCTGAGGTACAGCCAAAGTGCTGCATTGCGCTTACATCTGGTAAGCTGCTAACATATTTGAGGTGGAGGTGTCACTATTGGCCTTTGATTTATCACGTGGTGATCTATGTTTATGAAGAACTATCTAGGCTTTAATTTCATCTGATCTGTCAATGATCCTTTTATGGACTTTCATTTTTATTATTGTTACTCATTGTTTATTTATGATTATTTACATTTATTTATATTTATTTGTCAATATTACTAGCGCGACCAGTTGTTTGCTATTAGCTTTGATGTTGTTTATCTCTGTAGCACTTCTGAAATGCAGCGTGACGGCGGCAAGTTGGCTCGTTTTCACGAAACGCCGTCACAGGACGGCAGCCGCGATAACTAGTACTGTGTTCGGGGGGGGGCAGGGAGCGGGTAGGGTGGACTCGATTGACGCCGGCTACCCACGATGGCCCCCCCCGCAGTGAGATAACGGAGGTCCGTGTAAGTGAACACGGATCTCCGTTCTCATAGAGGGGGAAGGGCCATGATCACAGGCTTCCTGTATATGGAAGACGTGATCACCCCCTTTTCCCCAGCCAGGCCAGCCCACATACAGTTAGAACACACCCAGGGAACACAGTTAACCCTTAGAGCGCCCCCTGCAGGTTAACCCCTTCACTGCCAATGGCATTTACACAGTAATCAGTGCATTTTTATAGCACTGATCGCTGTATAAATGCCTATGGTCCCAAAAAAGTGTCAAAATGGTCCGACATGTCCGCCCCAATATCTCAGTACCGCTAAAAAACGCAGATCGTCGCCATTACTAGTAAAAAATGTAAAAAAAAATAAAAACCCCAGAAATTAATTCTCATCATTCGTAAACGCTGCAACTTTTGCGCAAACCAATCAATAAACGCTGATTGCAATTTTTGTTACCAAAAATATGAGGAAGAATATAAATCGGCCAAAACTGATGAAAAAAAAATGTTTTTTTATATTTTTTTTTTTTTGGATTTGTATTTTAGCAAAAAGTAAGAAAAATTGTTTTTTTTTTTTGCAATATTGTCGCTCTTTTTTTGTTTATAGCGGCGATCAGAAATGACACAGAGGTGATCAAATACCACCAAAAGAAAGCTCTATTTATGGGAAAAAAAGGACGCTAATTTTGTCACACGACCGTGCAGTTAAAATGACGCATTGCCAAATCGCAAAAAGGGCTCTGGTCCTAAAGTGGGAAATCCTTCCGAGGCTGAAGTGGTTAAAGACCACAGCCCTAGAGTCATGAAACATACTGCTATTTCACTTATTCACCCTGAAGTTCAACACATTTGGCACAGCATTTCTCAAGTTTCTTTAACCCCTGCAAAAACAAAGATGTCTGGTCAGTGAAATACTGCTCCGCTGCTGCCATCACCTCTGAATCATTTGAAAATGTCCTCCCTTTTTTAAATTCCTTTTAAGGTTTGGAAACAGGAAAAATTAGTTGGAGCAATATCTGGTGAGTAGGTAGATGCTCTATGCACTGAAACACCAAATTCTTCAAAACACCCAATGTTTTGCCAGTGTTATAAGCATGTGCATAGTCCTGCAAAAAGAGAACACCTCTCTGCAGCTTCACTCACCGCTTTTCTTTCAAAGCAAGTTAAAATAGTATTATGCGGTAACAGTTTGACCCTTCAGTCATCAAAATAAAAAGTGACCATGACCTTTCCTTCTGACTTTTGGGTCTTGAAGATTGCTGTTTGGTCTTCGGATCATAGTGGTTTAACCATGTTTCAAAAGATTTTCACTAGATCTCTCGAAATGCTGCAAAATCAAATTGGATGTGTCCACTCAATTTAGCTTCTCCTCGTCATTCAAACAATTTGGCAAAGACCAGCTATTCAGCGCTCAGAGTACGATGGAATATGACAAATATAAAAGATCAAATGTAGATGAGAAATCAGTTGTAACCCCCCAAGAGCTACACACAGACACCGGCAGCGCCTCAGAAAGGATCAAGAAATCTCACGTTGACTTGGAACAGGACGCCAGGTCAGCGTGGATAACATTTGTTTATTCAAAGACACTCATGTTAACCACTTCAGCCCTGGAAGAATTTCGCACTTTAGGACCAGAGCACTTTTTGCGATTCGGCGCTGCGTCGCTTTAACTGACAATTGCGCGGTCGTGCGACGTTGTACCCAAACAAAATTTGCGTCCATTTTTTTCCACAAATAGAGCTTTCTTTTGGTGGTATTTGATCGCCTCTGCGTCATTTCTTATCGCCGCTATAAACAAAAGAAGAGCGACCATTTTGCAAAAAAAACCCAAATTTCTTACTTTTTGCTAAAATTCAAATCCAAAAAAAAAATATAAAAAACATTTTTTTTCACCGTTTTTGGCCGATTTATATAATTCCTCATATTTGCAATAAAAAAAATTGCAATCGGCGTTTATTGATTGTATATACAAACTTATTGCAGCGCCCAAAAGAAACATAGTGGAAAGGACCAAAATGAAATGGAATATGACAGAAATAAATATAAAAACAGTTTGAAAGTCCCAGTATGAAGAAAATGACTGCATAAAGGGTAAATCTTGTTATTGATTAATCCATATATGTCATAATCAGTTCAAATTCTTATCTGTATAGAGGAACTCAAGCCCACAAGGTATTCTGATAAATCCAATACCCTGAAAGTTTGACAAAAATATAAATAAAGACAGTATAAGGTAAAGTAAAACCAGGAAAGGTGATACAAAGAAAACCCGCGACGTTATTCAAACATATATGTTAGTTATTTGCGGCTAACGTTAAAAAAAATAACGTTTATACTCCTTAATATATTTAGCCGGTTTTTGCCACTTTTTTTTACAAAAAATATAAAAAAAAAACCTAAACTTAAAATCGTTTTTCATTCTTTAAACCCAAAAAAAACGTTTTACCAGCGAGAAGAAAACAAATATCGCCGCTATTCTTTACTGCGTCTCCGCTAGTTTATGGTGG
>BLSH010444136.1:1604355-1622197 GCA_018402905.1 Glandirana rugosa | reverse complement strand
TGAATGGATACTCGGAACTCTGACTCAGTTCGGATGCCCCCTGTAACAAGCTGCTGGCTGGGGGGGGGGGGGCATTCAATAGGAGGGAGGGGCCAGGAGCAGCAAAGAGGGACCCGAGAAGAGGAAGATCCGGGCTGCCTTGTGCAAAACCATCTGCGTAGAGGGGGTAAGTATAATATGTTTATTTTATTTTTTTTAAAAACAAGACTTTACAATCACTTTAAGTTCATCTTTGTGGTAAAATAATAAATGTATATATTTTTGCAGGAAAAAAATGTGCATTTATTAATCTTTTTCCCTCAGGAAAGCATTGCAGTGGATCAGGGGTGCGATGTCAGACTCCTGCAGACCAGCCCTGCAGCTTTCAGCCCATACAGGCTTACTGTTTACAAACTACAGGGAGTGAGATTGAACTATGTGAGTGCTCATCATCGCAGTGGATGACAGTACTTTTAATTCTCTCATTCACAGATCGCAGAGCCCCACACAGCCACACTTTTTTCAAAATGTGACAGCAGGTGTGGGGAGAAAATCCCCTGCCCACTGTCAAGGGGAGGTGGTGGTGGGGGGAATGCAGGGGTTAGGTCTGGCGCATGTTATAGCTTAAACCTACATTATGGGTGCAACATGCTCTGAAAGGTGAACTTATTCTTTAAATGTATTAGCAGATTTAATTACACTAACAAATTGAAGCCAAACTCCAGCTCACACTTCATAATCAGTTACGGCCATCAGTTTTGTTTTTCCTCTTGGGATATAAATTTTACATGAATAAATAAAAGCTGAACATTTTATCCACTTCAGCCCCGGAACGATGTACTCCCTTAATGACCAAGCCATTTCTTTGCGATACGGCACTACGTTATTTTAACTGACAATTGCGCATGAGTGCGAAGTTGTACCCAAACAAAACTGATGTCCTTTTTTTCACACAAATAGAACTTTCTTTTGGTGGTATTTGATGACCTCTGCGGTTTTTATTTTTTGTGCTATAAACAAAAAAAAATAATTTTGAAAAAAAAATATATTTTTTTAATTTCTGCCATAAACCTTATCCAATAAAAATATAAAAAAGCAAATGTATTCATCAGTTTAGGCCGATGTATATTCTTCTGCATATTTTTGGTAAAAAAATCGCAATAAACGTACATTGATTGGTTTGCGCAAAAGTTATAGCGTCTACAAAATAGGGGATAGATTTATGGACTTTTCTTTTTTTTTTTTTATTGTTTTTAGTGGTATTGGCAGCAATCTGCGATATTTAAAAGGACCTCAACATTGCGGCGGACAAATCTGATCCCTAAAGTGACACTTTTAGGGAACAGTGACACCAATACAGTGAACAGTGATAAAAAAAATGTGCACTCCCCCGGCGTGCAGCGGCGCGCACGTGAGCCCACAGTAATGAAACAATGTACAGGTGCGTTGTTTTGCACAATAGAGCCGCCCTGCCGCAGTATATATGCAGAGGGCAGTCTCTAAGTCGTTAATCACCCCTGCCAGTGTTAAGTGGTTTGTCTCATCCATGTGAACTGATATATTCTGCTGGAGAGCTTGAGCTTGTGGAAAAAAAAACTGACTTGCTGGATCATCGGATCAAAATAGAAGGAAGAAAGCCTAAAAAAGAAAACTTATGCAGCTATCACATATAAGAATTGGTAACCTGCAATACAATAAATGTTTGCTTTTGGCTTTAATGGTGCTTTAAATATTTATTGCATATAGTGCAGTAGATCTCTTGCTAAAGTTTACAGAACAAAAACAGATTAAATGTTTTTTGTTTAAGACAGGATCATTTGAATTACTCATTTGGCTGAGGTCTACAAATTGAAATGAATATATTTTTATTGCGATTTTCATCTTAGAAATTTACAAAAAAGGAAAAAAGAAACACAGTTAAACACATAGAAATATACAGTAAAGCCCAGAGGTGCCCTAAATATATTTAGTAATATACCCATCGATATTAACACAGATTGCCATGAAAATATTAAAACTGAATTGCAAGTGCACATTGAGGATTAAACATTAAAGACCATGTTTTAGTATAAAAAAGAAAAAAAAAAGGAAGAAAACGACATGGGCCTGTCGAAAAAATGTCCAATAATATATAAAGAAATATGGGTTTTAAGGTCAGGTGGGGGAATTCTAAGATAGTAAGGTTGATGGTAAAGTCAGGATTTTTCATAAAAGATATCCAGGGGAGCCATACATCTTAGAAAAGAAACAAAATATTCCCTTCCTAATTTTTTAGGAACATAGATAATAGTGCTGTTTGGGGCACTGTCTCTTCAGGCAAAAACGCTGTGTATTTTAAAAACGTCCCAAAATGGGCGCAAGGCAGGGAAACTCCACCATCTATGTTGCATGGTGCCTACATGGAATAGACATCGCCATCCTTGGTCTGATGTATATGGAAATATTTTGTGTAATATCCAAGCACAAAGATACCATCTTGTGATGACTTATGAATCTTCTGTTGAGAAACAACATGACAAAGTCCATATACAGTATTTACGGACTTCTTCCGCAAAAATGACTCCTAGCTCCCTTTCCCATTCCACAAAATAAGATGGTTTGTCAAAAAGATCTTGGTTAGGAGAAAAGTGTCAGGTTATGTACATAAAGATTTGGAAAAAAGGGGACAGTAAGGTCGCCTCTTGTTTTTAATGGATTAACCAGTTGCCGACTGGCCACCGCCATAATAATAGTTAGCACTGCTGCCCGAAATGCCGTAGCTGTGCGGCAGCTTGCGCTGCCGCAGTTGATGAGTGTGCCCGCGGGTTGGACGGACTCGATGTCCACCTGCGACCCACGATCTGCCAATGTAAACACGGCAGATCTCCATTCTGTCAGGGGACATGTAACATATCTACTGTTCCCAGTGATCGGGAACAAGTAAATCTGTCATGCCCCTGCCAGCCCAGCCCCCACACAGTTAAAACATAGTGAGGGAACACAGTTAACCCCTTGATTGCCCCTACATTTTAACTCCTTCCCTGCCGGTGACATTTATACAGTAATCAGTGGCTATTTAAAGCTCTGATGGCTTTATAAATGTCATTGGTCCCAAAAAAGTGTCAAAAGTGTCCAATCTGTCTGCCGTAATATAGCAATCCCAATAAAAAGATCGCAGATCGCCGCAATTACTAGTACAATAAAAAAATAATAATAAAAATGCCATAAATCTATTCCCATAGTTTGTAGACGGGATAGCTTTTGCACAACCCAATCAATATACGCCTATTGCAATTTTTTTTTATTGGTACAGCTTGAAAGATATAAAAAATATGGAGCAACATTTTTCTTTTTTTTTTTCAGTGTTATCCTTCCAAACCATGGGTGATTAACCAGTTAAAGACCACCCGCCGTCATTTGAGGGCGGCAGTCTGGCTCCACTGCACGAATCGCCATCACCTGAAGGCCGGCGCGGGAGCGTCTGTTGTGGGCGCACGCTCACTGTGTAGTGGGGGAGCCAGTGAGCGGTGGGGGCGGACTCGATGTCCGCCGGCCACCCGCGATGGCTCTCCCGCAGTGACAGAACAGGGATCTGTGTATTTAAACACACGGATCTCCATTCTGACAGGGGAGAGGAGAGTGATTGTATGTTCCCTGTATATGGGAGCAGCGATCACTCTCCTCCCCCACTCATCCCAGCCCTCACACAGTTAGAACACACCTCCCAGGGAAGACATTTAACCCTTCGATCGCCCCCTAGTTTTAGCCCCTTCCCTGCCAGTGACATTTACACAGTAATCAGTGCATTTTCATAGCACTGATCGCTGTATAAATGCCAATGGTCCCAAAAACGTGTCCAATATGTCCACCCCAATATCACAGTCCCCCTAAAAATCGCAGATCGCCGCCATTACTAGTTAAAAAAATAAAAACGCAATAAATCAATTTTCATAGTTTGTAGACGTGGCAACTTTTGCGCAAACAATCAATATACACGTATTGGGATTTTTTACCAAAAATATGTAGAAGAATACATATTGGCCTAAACTGATGAATACATTTGTTTTTTTATATATTTTTTTTATATGTATTATAGCAAAAAGTAAAAAATATTGTTTTTTTTTTCAAAATTGTCGCTCTTTTTTGTTTATAGCGGTGAGCATAAGTGATATAGAGGTGATCAAATACCACCAAAAGAAAGCTCTATTTGCGGGGAAAAAGGATGTCAATTTTGTTTGGGTACAACTTCACACAATCTCGCAATTGTCAGTTAAAGCGACGCAGTGCCGAATCGCAAAAAGTGCTCTGGTCAAGAAGGGGGTAAATCCTTCCGGGGCTGAAGTGGTTAAAAAACCCACCACTCCTTCAACCTGCTGTTTACTAACAACAATAAAGGCGAATCATTTAAATCATAAAGAGATTCAAGATTATATGGAATCTGAATACCTATATATTTAATAGCGCTTGTTTTCCAAATAAAAGGGAAAGAGCCCTGCAACATCGAGACAATCGAGTCTGGTATGGTAACATTTAATGCGTCTGTTTTATGCATATCCGCTCTAAAGTTGCTATGTTGACTGAGGATTTTAAGTTCATGCATTGGGGCTGGAAAAGGCCATCTTTTTTTTTTTTACTTTTGAGATATAAATGTTACATTAAATTTAAAGCTGACCATTTTAATCACCCCTACCAATGTTAAGTAGTTTGCCTCCCATGTGAACTGATACATTCTGCTGGAGAGCTTGAGCTTGTGAAAAAAACAGTCTTGCTAGTTGGATCATCAGATGAAAATAGAAGGAAGAAAGCCTTAAAAAGAAAACGAATGCAGCGATCACATATAAGAATTGGTAACCTGCAATACAATGAATGTTTGCTTTTGGGTTTAAGGCTGCTTATATTTATTGCATATAGTGCAGTATATCTCTTGCTAGAGTTCATAGAACGAAAACAGCTGAAATGTTTTGTTTAAGCCCGGGTGCACACTATTGCGATGTGGGAACCAGCGCAGGTTCCCGCATCGCATCTCCCTCATAGGCAGTTCACACTGCCCTCTGCGAACTGCTGCAGGTGTCAGTACAAAGTTAATGACACCCGCGGTTTGGTTCGCATATTGCAGTTCAAACTGTGAATTTGCACTGGAATTGGGTCGCATGGGTGCGAACACCCATGCAATCCGATTCCAGTGCAGGGAAAAAAAAAGGTTTCTGCACCTTTTTTGTGCGAATCCAATGCGAGTTCAGTCATACAACTGCATGACTGAACTCGTATTGCACAGAAATCTCATGTGATCGGCACAGCAATGCGGTGTGAATCACATGCAATGTCTGTGTTTTCACAATAGTGTGAACCCAGGCTAAGATAGGATCATTGAATTACTCTTTTTGGCAGTGAACCAGGTTTTTACTCATTTGGCTGAGGTCCACAAATTTAACAATAAAGTCACAGCAATGATTGTTTTTACAATAATCCCAAGGTATACATAGAGATATGTAATTGCCACTAGAACTAGAAAGTGCTGATAAGCTGTAGGCAAACCTGTGCTTTGGCCCTTGCATTTTCATATACTGCAAGTATGCATAGCTGTTATGGTAGCCATACACAGCCTGACTCAGATGGCCCAGTGTGACAGCCAAACAATACGCATGCAGTGCTTTAGCAGGGCTGATAGAGAGCCAAAGTTCTGGAGTACTTGTTATCACGCAAAAAGATTTTCCCTCTTGCTGGTAGAAACAATTGCATACTCTCCATGATACCTTTTTTTTTTGCACTAACATATCATTTAGCTTTTGAGGTATGTCCCCTTCTTCAATGTCCCAGCAGTACTAATTTCCAAAGTTTTAGCAGAACGTTAAAAAAAAGACAATATCTAAGGGAGAAAAAAAAAATGTACACAGAAATGATAATTAAACTAGGATGTTAGTGAGATAAGATAGAGAGAAAGCTATAGACTGGGGGGAGTGGGGAGTGACATTCACAGAGGGGGTCAAAAAACTGTTGGATAATGAGGCTTGGTTCACACATATGCGAATTGGATGCCTTTTGAACCTCATCCAATTCACATGACATGTGAACTGGAGTCTTCTCTATGGAGCTGGTTCACATATCTGTGGACTGACCGTGGTCTGTATTTAAAAATAGTCCTGTGCGTTTTTCAGTCTGGTTCAGGTGCCATTTCAAGCAATAATTTGCATCTGAATCACATCTGACACGGTGAACAAAACTGTGCTGGACTCCTTTTAAAGAATGCAGGGAAACCGCGGCCGGACATATATGAACTGAGCCTGAGTGAGAGAACCCAAGTATAAATTTAGGCCATTATCTTTTGTGTCAAATAGAAATACTTAATGGGGTTGTGAAATGGGATGGAAGTCCAGGAGCCAATAAAATAGTTCTCAATAACAGGTTAAAGGGCAGAAAAACATAGCCATAATCACTGTTAAATTTTCCATCCCAAGCCATAGTATAGTTCAGAAGAGGAAGCCTAAGAAAAGTGAAGCACAAATTGCACTGTTTCTTTAAAGCAGAGCAACAAGCAAAACTTTTTACCTTTTTGGATATAAAAAAAAAACCCCTATTTTTTTGCCATTTCCATGGGGGAGATCTCCTTTCACTTCCCTTTCCTCAGCCAAAACAGGAAATAAAGGGAAATCTCTCCAAGGTTATGGAATCCCTGGTTGTCACCAGAATTGGTGTCCCCATTGGAAGGTTCCCCTCTATTCTTGTTTGAGCTACAGCTCAAAATTTGGCATTTTCTTTCACTTTCAATCTTGGGGATAACCGTAAACAGGACAAATAAAGAGGGTGACTCTACTTAAAGTAGAACTATGGGCAGTAGAACTATTTTCGCTATCTCTGTCCCATTGCAGAGGTTTCCCTTCTCTTCCTGTTCCATAGCCAAACAGGAAGTGAGAGGATATTTCTGCAAATGAAAGGAATTTTTTAAGGACCCCCAGCTCACCAGAACTAGTGTCACCATTGAAAAATTTCCCATCTATTGCTTTTCTGGGGACAATCCAAAAAGTGTTTTTTTTTTTTTACTTTCACTTTCAATGGGAATGGTAAACAGGACGAATAGAGTGGGTGAATCTCCTTAATGGGGGCACAGACCGCAATAAAAAAAAAAAGTTTTGCCTTTAGTTATACTTTAACAGGAGTTCAGACTGCAATAAAAATCTGACAGGTGTTCGAATCCGTCTTCACTCTAGCCAAAACTTTAAAAAAGTCATACTCTTTATCCCCTAGAGAGCAATTCAGGGCAGGGTTCGGGCAAGATTGTGACAATGAAGCCGGATTCCACTCATATGGCTCAGCCTCTCACCTTAGGGGTGCAGGCAGAGGGGAATGCCCGTCACCAGCTCTCTGCTGAGGGATGAGGGAGCTGTGAGAACCGAGTGATCAGCGGTGTTTGATCGCTCAGTTCTTAGAGCCGGCGGGGGACAGATGCAGCATTGGACTCATGCGGCATCCACCTAGGTAAGTATGACTCTGAAAAAAAAATCATTCTTCTCTTTTAAGCCCCTTTCACACGGGCGTGTTCTATTAAGGTCCCCCTGTCTGTTTTTCAGGCGGACCTGAATGGATGCCCCATTCTCCTCTATGGAGCGGCGGATGTCAGAGTGGACATGTCCGGTGACACCCGCACGCTCTCTGATCCGTGGTTTGTAAAGTCCAATGGATGGAAACCCTATTTCTCCATCCGTCTGGGGATCGGATGAAAACGGACAGACAGTCCGTTGTCATCCAATTTCCTATAGAGGAAAGCGCGCTCTGACTGATCCGTCTCTGCACAGTGAGCGGAGACGCATCTGTCATCCGCCGGCTCAGCTGGGATCAGTGGAGTGATCCCCGCTGAACAAAAACGGACCCGCAAGCTTTCTTTATATTAGTTCTCTACAATGCCCTGCACAGTACCAAGGAGAGGTAGGTGCACTAAGGGATCTATGATCTTTGTAGAGTCAACATAACACTAGATACATAGGTGAAACTTACAGGTGAGGAAATAAAGGACTTGTCAAAAATGGTTCTGTTTTTATTAACTGCTCATGTCTACTAGTCAGAGCCGTCTACTTCTGAGTGGTAAACTGGAGTATATATATTCTTCTCATAATTGACCAGCGTACAAAGGGAGATTTCCTTCTAGGTTATCTTACTTTTACAGCCTTACTTTTTTATTGTTTTTCAGTCCAGACTAAGTATTCTGCTTCCCCCTAGCAAGTCTTGTACAGACTAAGGAAAACTACATAAACATTTTTTCTTACAATATTAATGTATCCTGTCAATCTTTTTTCTAACAGAATGTCCTGGAGGATCTGTTCAGCCTTGCAGTGGTCATGGTGTCTGCATGGAAGGACTGAATGGCAACGGGACTTGCATATGTGATGTAAGCACTTCCGTTATACTACCTCGTAAATAATTATCATTAATGCATTTTCATACTTTTATATCTTTCTTAATTATGAATCTTTGAATTAGTTTCAATTATTTACTGCTGCGGTAGAGATGTGGCTAAATCACTTGGGAATTTTTCAGACTGTAGATTACAGTGCCAGGATTTCAAGGTAGGTATATGTGTACAAAAAAGTTCACATTAAGAAGAGTTTTAGCGTTTAAAATGGGATTCCAGAAAGGTTAGTGTGAGGCTTAATAATAGGGTTACAGTTATAGAGTTAGTGTTACAGGGAGGGCAAATGTGAGGATTCGTCTTAGGGATACAAGAGGGTTAGTCTGAGATTTGGTGTTACAAGGAGGGTTAGTATTAGATTTGGTGGTACAAGGAGGTTTTGTATGAGATTTGGTGTTACAAGGAGGGTTAGTATGAGATTTGGTGTTATACGGAGGGTTAGTATGAGATTTGGTGGTACAAGGAGGGTTAGTCTGAGATTTGGTGTTACAAGGAGGGTTAGTATGAGATTTGGTGGTACAAGGAGGTTTCGTATGAGATTTGGTGTTACAAGGAGGGTTAGTATGAGATTTGGTGTTACAAGGAGGGTTAGTATGAGATTTGGTGTTATACGGAGGGTTAGTATGAGATTTGGTGGTACAAGGAGGGTTAGTATGAGATTTGGTGGTACAAGGAGGGTTAGTATGAGATTTGGTGGTACAAGGAGGGTTAGTATGAGATTTAGTGTTACAAGGAGGGTTAGTATGAGATTTGGTGTTATAAGGAGGGTTAGTATGATATTTGGTGTTATAAGGAGGGTTAGTGTGAAGGTCAGTATCATGAGTACAGTAGGGTGAACAGACGTCACCGGTTTCAGGGGACAGTCCCTGGATTGAGGGGTCTGTCCTCGGTTTTGTCCCTGGATTGGATTTGAACAGGGGCTGCTGAGCTCAGCTGATAGTGTCCAGCAGCAAGAACAGAATGGAAGCGGATCCAATTGTGGGGCTGCCCATGCCTTCAAGGCTTCAAAACCGGTGTGCTTTGGGGGTGTCTGTGAATAGACTACATTGCACTGTGTCTGTCTCTCTAGCATAATGGATGGTATCATAACTCACAGGCAGCGGGCACTCTATCATGGCTCTGGCTGGCAGTGCTCTGTCACGGTGTGTCACATAGCATGGCTACTGGGTGCTGATTTTGTTAACTCATTGTTCATAAGTATCAGCACGAGTATGTATCTGTATTTTCCATATATATATATTTTTTTAATGTGTATTCTTATTATGGTAGTTCGAATAATTACTTGTCCTAAAATTTTTTCATAAAGTTACTAAAGATATGTTTTTATTCACGCATTCAATAATTGATTTATAGGAAGGATTCACTGGTTTTGTCTGCAATGAATGTGCGGATCCATTTTTATATGGCGCAAAATGTAACTCTGGTAAGTTTAGTCTCATGAAGTTTTATTTTATCACCTCCTGGACTGGCTACTTTCTCTGATCTCCTTTTTATATGACCCATGGAAACCAACAGTTACTGTTAGTTTGAAGGTTATGGTATTTAAAATATCAAGACCTGCAGCTGAAAGAGTGCAAGAGGAACTTTACCCAATACTTCCTCTTCTACCCCCCCCCTTCCCCCCTTCAGCCTGTCCTAGAAGGTTTTTCATTTTTTCCAGGGAGCGGGTACATATTCTTGACAGGTATCTGTCACATAAAAAGAAAAGATAGAAGGCATGTGGCCTAGTGCATTATCCTTAGTAAGAAATTTTGTTATAAAACAGAAGTAGGTATTGTACTCACATTTAGTAACTGGAATAAAATCACATCATGTCATTCCTCTTTAACCACTTGCCAACCAGCTGCTGTTTGACGGCGGCAGGTTGGCGCTATTGCGCAAATGCCTTTAGCTGTACAGCGGTGCTTTAAGGGACTGAAGGGGTCGCCCGCTGCACGTCTCTGGAGCCGATGGGCGTGGCCAGCAGGCGTGGTGTCCGCTGGCCACCTGCGTTCGCTCCTCACAGAGCCAGAACGGGGATCTGTTGTTGCAAACAAACAGATCCCCGTTCTGACAGGGAAGTGGAGAGAGAGATCTGCTGTTCCCAGTGATCAGGAGCAGCTTTCTCTCTCCACCTCCAGTCACTACACTCCTCCCACAGTTAGAAACACCCCCCTAGGGAACAATTAACCCCTTGATCGTCCCCTAGTGTTAACCCCTTCCTGCCAGTGACATTTATATAGTAATCCGTGGCTATTTTTAGCTCTGATTGCTGTATAAATGTCAGCAGCCCCAAAAAAGTGTCCAATCTGTCTGCTGCAATATTGCAGTCCTGCTAAAAATCGCAGATCACCGCCATTACTATTAAAAAAAAAATGCCATAAACCTATTCCCATAGTTTGTAAACATGATACCGTTTGCGCAACTATTGTTATTTTTTCTTACCAAAAATATGTAGAAAAATACTGTATATATCAGCCTAAACTGAGGAATACATTTGTTTTATATATATATATATATATATATTGGTTTTTTTTGGATATTTATTATAGCAAAAAGTAAAAAAAAAAAATATTTTTTTTTTCAAAATTGTCGCTCTTTGTTTATAGCGCAAAAAATAAAAACTACAGAGGTGATCAAATACCACCAAAAGAAAGGGCTCTATTTGTGGGGAAAAAAGGACATCAATTTTGTTTGGGTACAGCGACGACGACTGCGCAATGGTCAGTTGAAACAACGTAGTGTTGTATCGCAAAAAGTGCTCTAGTCAGGAGGGGGTAAATCCTTCTGGGGCTGAAGTGGTTAAGAGTTCATATGACACCTCCCATATTTCATAGGGCTATCAGGTAGTATGATTGGCTAATGCGTTTCGAAGATTCCCCCCCCCCCCCCGAGCCTTATCAAACAAAGTATGGTCCGCATGTTAACATGGGATGGACTGGATTGATGGTGTAACCTTGGGGGAATAATTCTCCTCCACTGATGGGTTAATCCTTACTCATCACAGCACACTACATCAAAAAACACCATAGATAAAAATGCAAATACTAATACTTATGTGTATGTGTGTATGTACAGAGGAGCACACATATACATGTACAAATGTGTAATAAACAATACTGTACCGTACGGCTGTAGAGTGATAAAAATCGGTTTAATCAATATTTACGTGAAATAAAAACATAAAAAACATCAAATAAAAATAAAAGGATGGGCTAAAATTTATTAAATTAACCTGACCCTGCACAGCAGGTATTTCAATATGTTCAGTGTTCTTTTGATAATATATACAAATGGGACCATAAAGATGACACAAAGCTCTATGTGTACACGAGAGATGGCATAATATAATTGTACACAAGAGATGGCACATAGAGCTTTGAATCACTCCCTGTTTCATCAAATATATTCAGATTGGTGTGTCATCTTTATGGTCCCATTTGTATATATTATCTAAAGAACACTAAACATATTGACATACCTGGTGTGCAGGGTCAGGTTAATTTAATCAATTTTGGCCCATCTTTTTATTTTTATTTTGTTTTTATTTCATGTAAATATTGATTATGCCGATTTTTATCACTCTACAGCCATGCAGTACAATATTGTTCATTACACATTTGTACATGTACAGTGGTACCTCGGATTGCGAGTTGCACAGTTCGCGAGCGCTGTCTCGCAAAACGAGCAGGATTAAGCCTCTGTGCATGCAATACCGCATGCGGCCAGAGGTGCGGGAGCGCTTGTGAGGCTCGAAAGCATTTGGATATACCGAAAGTATAAACCGTTCCCAAGCGTTTCCTAATGTTTAAGAGCATCTTCAAGCCTCACCAGCGCCCCCACATATTGCAGTCACCGGCGCCCTCGGACCTCTGCATAGACAAGCAGTCACTGTGGAACAAAATTCTAAAGGTATACTGTGCTAATGGTGTTGAAGAGGAGAGCCGCAACCCCAAACCTACAATAAGGCACGATATCAGATACATTTTAAAAATGGGCTGTGCTAAAAGAAGTAGTGCAAAAATGACATCACACACATAAGAGTAAACAAGATTAACATAAGTCAATAGAGTCCTTGTTTATAGGAATCTGATTGGTGGAACACAAGCAGAATCTACAACCTGGAAACATGAGTCCATGTAGATCAATTTATATGAATAGATAATTGTAAAGTTCATCAATAAGAGAAGCTCTAATTGCAACAAATGGGTAAAGGGGGCACCACGTGCATCTGAAGTTGTATAAACATGCAGTGATCCGTCACCAGACAATGAGAGTCGCTTACCAGATGCACCTGGGGTGTGCACTTGTGGCTTTTCACCCAGCCAGGGTCCCACTATGGGGTAATGCGGACCTCTCTCGTTCTCCTTATACCTAGGCGAGCGGACCCCAATCGGAGTTTGTGGAACTTAAAGGGGTTAATCCTCAGCATTGTGTAAAAAGACTCTTTTATCCTGTATGCAAAGATACTTCCTCTCCTGCAGGGTCTATCTGTACAAGTCTATATAATACACAGCAGGGTTGAAAGGCTGCACGTTCACTGTGGAACAAATTATCTGAGTTTCCATTGCTTCCTGTAGGGAAACTTGCTTTGATATACGAGTGATTTGGATTACAAGCATTCTCCTGGAATGGACTATGTTCATAATCCAAGGTTCCACTGTATGTGTGTGCTCCTCTCTATGTACATATACATAAGTATTAGTATTTGCATTTTTCTCTATGGTGTTTTTTGGTGTAGTGTGCTGTGATGAGTAAAGACTAACTCATGAGTGGAGGAAGATTATTCCCCCCCAAGGTTACACCATAGATCCAGTCCATCACATGTTAACATGCAGACCAGACTTTGTTTGATAATGCTCTGAGGAAGTTATATCCTCGGAACGCGTTAGGCAATCATACTACCAGATAGCACTATGGGATACGGGTGGTGTCATATGGACTCTTAAAGAGGAATGACATGATGTGATTTTATTCCAGTTAATAAATGTGAGTATGATACCTACTTCTGTCTTTCAATATAATTTCTTACCAAGGATAATGCACTAGGTCATGCACCTTTTATCTGTTCTAGTACTTTAGACTCCCCCAAGTTAGCAAAGGCAGCTGGCTTGCATTATTCACACAGTAGCATCCCAAAAGAAGTTTAATTCTTACCTAGGCCCATCGCACAGCGCAGGAGATTTATCTGTTGGTGTTGTATCTATGCCGCATGTCCCAAGACAGGAGACTGTGGGACCATTGAGAAAGTGGAGCGTGTCTCATGCATGCACATTGGGATGCCTGCTGTGAAGTCACAGGAGATGTCCACTACTCTACCTCTATGTCCCTGATGGCTGCATGATTTCGTTAATAGTTTGCAGCACATTCTCCCACAATGTCCTCACCCCATCTGCTTCAAGCCCAGGAACAGACCTTCCTTTTCCTCTCCACAGAGCCTTGGCTGGTATATGTAGTTCCATTGCCAATCTATCATACAGGCTCAGTCTGTCTGGACTCTACATTTCCCACAAGCCATAGTTGCATCCAGCAGGCTTTTGTCACCCAAGTTGCACAGCAGACCATATCCTCTTCCTCTGTGTCCTCCTTCGTCCAATCACAATCCATCCAGCATACATATTGACGCACCCAAAATGGCCACACCCAGGGTTAAAGACACTTCATAGCTGATCTCTGTTCACAGTCTTGCCCAAAATGGTCACTGCAGCTCAGCATTGTAGACAATACTTATAATTCTCCTTGTAGCACAGGTAAGGAACAAAGTTTCTAAATACTAGGGAAAAACTTTTGCTCTCTCACCCTGCTGGCAGCAAATTTCGATTTAGTTTTAGTCTTAGGACTAAAATGGCATTTTAGTTTTAGTCCCATAATTTTAGTCAACTAAAACTCATTTTAGCCATCTAAAACCTAATGGGTGTAGTTAAATTGTAATGCATTATTTAAGCATTTCTCTACAATTTCGAAACTCATTATATACTGCTGGAGTGAAAAATGTAATATGTTATTATTTATGGTATTGAGGTATGAACATGCACTACAGACCAGTGTTCATGTTGGACGTCCAATTTCAATTGCATTTTAGTCTTAGTCTTTTGACTAAAATGCCATTTTAGTTTTAGTCATATTTTAGTAAACTAAAATGGTGTTAAGTTAGTCGACTAAAATGTTTTAGTCAACGAAATTAACACTGGCTGCAAGCAGTATAAAAAATAGGGGCATCTTTTCACAAACCAATCCCAGGCCTCTGCATCAATATTTAGTATGAAAATAAATACATCTGATAACTGTCATGCAGTTTACACTGCTTGGTCTGCCCAGGGTCATGGTATCCTCTCCAGCTGGTCGTCTAATTATCAGTGCACATGTGCTGGGGAGGATAAGGAATGGGCATAAAGACTAGTAGGAGAGATAGTCCACCATTATTGCCCCATGATTGTTCCCCATCCTTGCCTTAGTTTGTGTGCCAAATGAGGAAATGCTGCTACGGTCCTTTATGCCTCCTGCGCAAAAAGTATGAACGCCTTTTACTCCTTCCAGGAAATTGCTTCTTAAAAAATGCACCAACGCGTCTAGGCATGTCAAGCGTTTGAGTATTAATGGATTTAATTGGCCAGAATATTAATTTATTCTGGCCATAGGAATGAATGAACCTTCATGTGCTAAACACGTCTGGCGTCTAAGGCCTCATACTCACGGGCGTATTAAAAAAACAAGCTGTAATGCTAGTACCGATGCCAGGAAAAAAGCCGCGTTAAAAACGTGATTTTATCAGTGTTTTGCATTGGCGTCAATGCCCGTTACCCGCACTAGCTTTTAGCCGCGTTTCTCTGCCTCTATTCAAAATCAATGGTTCCCTATGGGAGCCCATCGATTTGAATAGAAGTCGTACCAGAAGTCAGATCATGATGATCCGACTTGCGGTGTGACCTGTGTGCTCAGGATCTTGAAGGGGAACCCCTGCAAAAATGAAAGAAAAATTGCATGTGGTCCCCACCAAAATCCGTACCAGCCCCTTATCCAAGCCCTGCGCCCCCCAATGCAATCTGCATTTATTGATTGGTTTGCGTAAAGTTGCCACGTTTACGGATGATGAGAATTCATTTCTGGGGTTTTTATTTATTTTGTTTTTTACTAGTAATGCCGGCAATCTGCGATTTTAAGTGGTACTGCGATACTGGAACAGACATGTAGGACCATTTTGACACTTTTTGGGACCATTGGCATTTATACAGCGATCAGTGCTATAAAAACGCACTGATTACTGTGTAAATGCCAGGGGTTAACCTTCAGGGGGAGATCGCGGCTCGCTGGTGGACATCGGGTCCGCCCGAGCCGCGGGCGCAGTCCTCCGGAGTGCGGCGGGCATGAGCGCGCGCCCCCTAGCGGCCACTCCACAAATCGCCGTTTATTTACGCCGGTTCGCGGTACACGTCCACACTGCCACAGTAAATATACTCTGCGCGGTGTGGAAGTGGTTAAAGTTAACCTGTTGCTTTGCTCTGCATGACAAAGTAAGGTTTCAGTTTTAAAGTACACCTCTCCTTTAACTTAACAGGGTATTCTGGTTTCCTCCCTTACTCTAGACATGCTGGTAGGTTAATCAACACCTATCTAAATTGGCCCTAGTATATGTATGTATGCATATGACCTAAGGACTTTTAATTTTAAACTCCTTGAGGGCAGGGACTAGTATGAATGCACAATATGTAAAGTGCTGTGTAAATTGTCACCACTATATAATCACCTGTAATAAATAAATAAACCCAGATATTACCAGGTACAATAATTCATAGCAACCAATCAGAATGAATTTCACTTGAATTAGGCTGTTCAAAATGGATTCCGATTTTTTGCTATGTGTACTTTAACTTTGCTCTATACACTGTTTTACTGAAAAAAAGCTTTAGTGCTGAGTATAATATACTTTTGTATGTCCGTATGCCAAGTGTACTTACACTAACTTAAGTGTTTTTTTAGCTTGCCAGTGTAAACACGGGATTTGTAAAAATGGAATTACTGGAGATGGAAGCTGTATCTGTGAAGCGGGTTACATGGGTTCAACTTGTGATCTAGGTAAACAGGTCTTTATTATGTGTTGGACAGGCTCTGAAATAAATGACTTGTATTAGCTGTTGTCTTCTTGTTCACTTTTGTGCTCTGTCTCCTCTCAGAATCCTTATCCTGCAAAGCACTGAACTGTGGAGCAAACACACGCTGTGTACAGTCAGATGGAGGCCTTAAATGTGAATGTATGCCAGGCTACAGTAAACAAGACAGCGTCTGCAAACGTGAGTGCTTGGCATCCAGTTTCTTCAAAAACAAAAAAAAAACTGGCATGCATTCTTATATTCCTTCATTTCTCTTTTATAGATAATTTGACTTTAAATATGATTGCATATGAGCAGCAGGTATTTGTGCTGTTATATAGCACCCCAATTACATTAAAGTGGGTGTAAACCCTCCATATAACGAGTGAAGTGAACAGCCTCAGATGTTACACAGAGATTAAACAAATCCTCCTACACACGTTTTACATGTATATCTGCTGTCTTCAGCTTTATATACTGTTTATAAAGTGCGAACCCTGTTAGAATTTTCACTTCCTCATTCAGCAGTAGCAGTGTAGTGTTGGGTTACACTGGGAGACAACTGATTGGAGGAAAGGCACACATTACCACTCCACATAGGCAGATACTTTCAGAGGTCTGCTGTGAGTAGAGCAGCTTTCTTCTAATCTATTTATAGCAAACACCCTGACACAAAATTCAGCCTGGGTCTATTACATATGTCGGAGAACTTGTCAGAGGTTATCAGGCTGATAACAGATGAACGGAGCAGGAGAAAGCCACAGGACTTAATGCTTTGAAGAGAGAGAAGAAAACACTGCAGATACGTGCCCAGCTCAAATTTCATGGATCGGGTTTACATCCACTTTGAGTTGAGATGAATGTCTCAAGGGTCAGAGATTGCTTTGTCCCTTTAGACTAAGTGCAGTATAAGTATCTCCCATGGGAATTTATGGCAGCCAAAAAAGGGATTTTATTATAACTTACCATAAAATCCTTTTCTCTGAGTTCACTGACAGACACATCTCTTCTTATGACACATGGGTTATGCTCATATCACTAGGAGTAGACTAGGCAAAAATAAAACAAAAGCATAGGTTGGCCCCTCCCAGGGGGCCGTCCTCACCTTAGCATATAATCCCCCTGCCCTGCATAGCACATCAGTTCGTGACAAGCCGTACAAACTCCACAGAGGGGTGGGTGCTGCGTCTGTCAGTGAACTCAGAGAAAAGGATTTTACGGTAAGTTATAATAAAATCCCTTTTACTCTTACGTTCACTGGCAGACGCAGCTCTTCTTATGACACATGGGGATGTCCCAAAGCTGTGCCAATCAAGAGGGGTGGGCAAACTATAAGAAAAAACAACCCATGACAACAATATCAAACGGGTGGGGAGAACTAACCGTGTCGAAACCCTGTAGGGGTACACAGTATTCT
>BLSH010444136.1:1562987-1593877 GCA_018402905.1 Glandirana rugosa | reverse complement strand
ACCTATATGTATTTATCCATGCATGAGGATTTGGAACAGTGGTTACTCTAAAAGGGATTGGAAGTTGTCGTTTGCTTCCTCTCTCCCTTGCATTTATATTTATTCCTTATTCTGTTTTATGTATTTTTATATACTTTTACATATATGATTTTCTTACTAGTTATGGACAATTAAGTGTCTGGTGCGGATTGGGTCCTGTCATGGAGGCTGTGTTCAGACGATAGGTACTGCACTTAATCAGCACATTAAGATGTTTATGTTCACTTATTTTGTGATTTGAGAGAGAGAACGGTGGAAAGATACTAATTTGCATAGTGATGCTATGGTTTGAAATTGTCTGTAGATCGTAATCTTGATGTTACATCAAGAATCTTATCATGTTCATATATATAACAAGTTTGGAGTCCCTAGGAGTGTGGACTATTATGATTAATCACACTTGTTCAGAAGTAATAAATAGTGTCTTTTTTTGGGTGATGTTAATATAAGTTTTTAACTGCAGATGCCACCTCCTCCTTAGACTAGCCAGTAACCATCTGAGTAGGCGGGTCGGAGCAGCATTAATTTGCATGGGGAGGCGGGCTATTTAAATAATGCCGTCATTACCGTCTAGCCAATCACCTGTTGAAGTCCATAGCGTGACGAAACGCGTTGTGATTGGCTAGGACGGCTGGGATGAGGAAGTAGGCAGTGAAGCTCCTGCGAGTACTCGTTCCTCACTGCGGGACGGAGAGGGGGAGACACAGAGGGTCACACGCCTCTGGAGGTCTGCAATAGCCCTGGGATAGATGGCGTCCGCATACACTACTTCCTTATGCTAATTTGAGTCTTTTATCTGGTAAGCGTCCCCACAACAGGGGTATGTTTTGTTTTACTCTTTTTCAATAAATAGTTGTTAAAACGACATTACACTATGTGGTGACTTTCTGTTTTCATATGATCCCTCTGCTGGAGTCTCATTTGCTGTTTGAGGAGCTGTGGCTGGGGACTAGCATCTGAATGGTTCAGTGCTTTTGAAAGCACGAAAGACGCACAAGCTGAGCATGAGAGTGCCCAGCATGTTTATTTGGTAAGAATCCATTTTTTGGGGGGGTCCGAGCACACTTAATCAACACGAGGTGGATGGTGGTGGATACTGCAAGGAGAGGGTGTCGTCCGCATGCAACAGCTGATGATTAATTACTTCCCACTTTTGCATGGAAGTTCACACATCACTCTAGTGTGGGACTCTTTAAGTGAACTGTTTGATACATTCTGACATTATGTGTATTCCATTTATTGGTTTAATGATTATATTTATGTCCAAGCACTGCTTTCTTCTGCGAAGATTTTCTGATTTATGACATTTTTCCATTTTAAGTAGCAGCTACTTCCATTGATATAGCATATTGGCGCAGGTTAAGGTTTGTAGTTCAAATTAGTAAGGGTGTCTACTTCAGATCTTTGTGTATTCAATATACAGTACTTTCTTTTCCTTCAGATGTCATAGTAGAAGAGTGACCTTTAGCATCCTGCCAACATGATCCCGGGAATGCTGAGTACTCCAGATCTTGCAAGAAGATGCTGTAGCACAGGATCGTCTTCTCACAAGATTCGAGCTACTCAACATCTTCTTGGTATTTCATTAGATTGATGACATCACCCTTATTGCAGGCAGAAGCTGGGAGGAAGGAATTTGTATTATTTTACTTCTTTTGCCCCCTTTTGTGCAGTTGGTTGCAGCATTTGAATAAGGGAGAGGGGGGGGCCACACTAAATAAGTGGGCCCTTGTATTTAGATGGAAGATCAACTTTAACATATTAACTATTCTTATTTGTATTATAGCGGACATATACATGTGCCTTAACTAACCTCTTGTTCACTATTAAATTGATCAGAGCTCAGACACTTGCTGTATGCAGAGTCTGGCACTTCCTCCCCCTTCTCTTGGGCCTTTTGATAATTCAGACTTTGGGCAGAGAAACTACTTCTTCCATATACACAGCCCTCCCTTCAAGCACTCTTCTGTACACATACTACACAAAAATTCAGCATTTGGAATTGTTAGAACTTTTAGGCTGAACTCTGGCTTTTTGCACTGTAAGGCCTCATACACACGGACGTTTTTACAGCTGCGTTTTTCAGCGTTTTTTGCAGCTTAAAAACACATCTCCATGTTATTCGATGGCCCCATACACGCGCTGGCGTTTTTGAGCTGTAGATAGCGTTGGCGTTTGTGAGCTGAAAGCAGAACCCACGGCCAGCGCGTTCTGAAGCTGCAGCACTAGTGCGCTTGACGATGAGCCGGCAAAACGCTCACTAACGCACATCAGCGCCGTAGCGATGTTAACCAGCGTTTTTAGAGCTGGCGTTTTCAGATCCAAAAATAGCAGAGGGATGTATTTTCAAACAAAACGCGACGTAGCACCGACGCTTAATCATGGTTTTAACGACTATTTTTTCCTGGCGTCGGTCCTGACGTTACAGCTCGTTTTTTCAATATGCCCGTGTGTATGAGGCCTTAAAATAATGAACACCAATTTAGTGTATTCAATGTGCGACCACTGCTCTGTTATGAAATACTCCTAAGTTATTCCCCCTGTACAGTATCATCAATATGAAATGTTTGGCACTGAAGAAGTAGAGATGGTGCCATTTATCTGTACCTTCTCCAATCACAGAACACCTTCTATTCATTGAAAACAATGCAAGAAGTTTTCAGAATTGACAAGCTGTAGAGTGTAGAGTGAGCAGCCTGCTGTGACCTGCGTACTCTAGCTGTAATGGTAGGCTGCAGCGCCAGACATTCAGGGCTTGTAGACAGGTATGCTGCTGCAATATGCCTCCCAGCCTGAAGATGGCACTGTGCTGCTTCTTCAGGCTATAGGAACTCATTGGGGACTAAGTTGTCCCCTAGCATGGTGGGATCCATGCAGCCATCTTGGGGTGGCCATTGTCTTCTATTGGACGTTTAAATTGGCCATCTTTGACAGAAGTGATTACATGGCACTTTCTGTGTCATTTAGTTGCTTCTGCAGTGTGAGAGTAAATGAGAAACAGAGCGCTGCTTGGTAGGAATAGAAAAGAGCAGCATTAGGGAAGGGTACCTGATGGTAAGCAAAAGCACAGGATTCCCTTTACAGGGCATCTCTGTCTGCCAACTTACTGAAGTTTGCCTTCCACCTCCAACTGAACAATCTGCAAAGACATCAAGAGCCTCAGTGTAAAGTAGCAACATTAGTACTGCAACATTAGTCCTTGTGCATTCAGTGGACTATAAGCCTGTGCCATGTTGCTTATCTGAAAAGTGCCTTATTGACAGCCATTGCCTTTCTTCCTGAACAAATAATGTAAGCTATAACTCATCCTCTGCCTTTTCTGCAATCTACTATGTTCCCATATTTCCAATCCAGCCTTTAAAACGATGTGTAAGCATCAACACGATTGTTGACTCGTCTCCTCCCATTTCTTAGGTACGCTTTGTAAGCCCTGCTCAAACCCAACTGTACCATATGGGGAAAATTCAAGAGTATTAAATAATGCAGCAGTGACTGAGCATTGCAAACACCTTTTTTTTTACTGGGCAAATGACTATAAAATGATTTTTGGACAGAGGTCACCTTTTAATGCCCAGCCCCTTCCCTCTCAAATTTATGCCACAGCTTGGACAATACAACTCAGAAGGAGGAGACACATTAAAATCACCCAATGCGACCTCTCCCTAATCTGATCTGATCGGATTTCCATGCATTCCACATCAAAGTGTTTTGTATATAATCTAACTTACATCTTGCTGCCTTTTGACATTTTTGAGCTCTTTGTACTGACTATCGTTAACTTCCAGTCTTATTGCAGTTGTCTCCCGGGATTGATAAGTCGAGGTGTGCCTTCTCAATGCACTATGCCTAACCTATGTAACGCATTCACTTGTGGAAAGAGTGCCCACTGTGAAGTAGTGCCTCCTGGAACATACAAGTAAGCTTCTCCTGTCATTGGTCAATTTTCAATCAGTCATCAGTTTGATCCTGTCAGGTCAAAGCCTATATTGGCTTTGCCTTCTGATTTTGTCTATTCTATAGATTTTCTGTTGCTCCTGGTTACAACTTGGGTTGTATGTCTTCTATGTGCTCCTGTCTTTCTGTATGCAGTTGCCCAGTTAATAGTTTCATGCTTCCTACCATAAGTAGCTATGGTAAAGACGAGATACTCCTGATGCTTAGATCTGAGTGGGGGCTGTTACCCATCAGACTGCAATGTGGTATACCTATGTATCTGTTGTGATCCTGAATGCTGCACTGTGGTCACACTTCTGTTCTATCTCTGCAGTGGATAACAGCTATCCTCTTTTCATCAGGTTACTTTGGCCCAAAAACTCTTAAATACAGCAAAGCAGTGCTTTGCTGCTCTTTAAAGCACAACCAAACATGTCAGTAAAATGTCATCAGTAAAATTACCTTATATAATTACTGCATGGATATAATGCATGATCTTGTTCCAAGTTTAAATTTTGTGCCCCACAAGAACATATTTATTGTGCTGTCCCCATGTTTAACAGTTTGTGCTCATTCTATTGTTACACATCCATGTGTAATATAGAAACCATTCTAAACAGGTGGTGGGACTTTTTTTGCTTATCCTTCACTCCATCAAACCTGTAGAGACCTATGTTACATATGCTTAGCTTATGAGGAATGTGAGGAAAACCATGATAAATCATTTAAGCCCTCAGCCATGCTGGATCAAAGGCACTATGGTCACTTAGGGACTCTGATCTGGATGATTGCATACATGTAAGAAAGAACCAGCTTTACAATTGGTACAGGTAATATTTACAGCCTTGAAAAATAAGGCAAGAGTGGGACATTGAATGAAGTGTGCGCTTGCAAAGTGTGTAGAGTAAAAAATATTATTTACTCATGCATGTAACCATATCAAGTATCTGAGTACATACAGTCAGGTCCATAAATATTGGGACATCAACAAAATTCTAATGTTTTTGGCTCTATACACCTCCACAATGGATTTGAAATGAAACGAACAGGATGTGCTTTAACTGCAGCCTTTCAGCTTTAATTTGAGGGTATTTACATCCAAATCGGGTCAACGGTTTAGGAATTACAACAGTTTGTATATGTGCCTCCCACTTTTTAAGGGACCAAAAGTAATGTGACAATTGGCTGCTCAGCTGTTCCATGGCCAGGTGTGTGTTATTCCCTCATTATCCCATTTACAAGGAGCAGATAAAAGGTCCAAAGTTAATTTCAAGTGTGCTATTTGCATTTGGAATCTGTTGCTGTCAACTCTCGATATGAGATCCAAAGAGCTGTCACTATCAGTGAAGCAAGCCATCATTAGGCTGAAAAAAAAACAAACCCATCAGAGAGATAGCAAAAATATTAGGTGTGGCCAAATCAACTGTTGTTAACATCCTTAAAAAGAAAGAACCCACCAGTGAGCTCAGCAACACCAAAAGACTTGGAAGATCACGGAAAAAAACGGTGGTGGATGACCGCAGAATTCTTTCCCTGGTGTAGAAAACACCCTTCACAACAGTTGGCCAGATCAAGAACACTGTCCAAGAGGTAGGTGTATGTGTGTCAAAGTCAACAATCAAGAGAAGACTTCACCAGAGTGAATACAGAGGGTTCACCACAAGATGTAAACCATTGGTGAGCCTCAAAAACAGGAAGGCCAGATTAGAGTTTGCCAAACAACATCTAAAAAAGCCGTCACAGTTCTGGAACAACATCCTATGGACAGATGATACCAAGATCAACTTGTATCAGAGTGATGGGAAAAGAAGAGTATGGAAAAGGAAAGGAACTGCTCATGATCCAAAGCATACCACCTTATCAGTGAAGCATGGTGGTGGTAGTGTAATGGCGTGGGCATGTATGGCTGCCAATGGAACTAGTTCTCTTGTATTTATTGATGATGCGACTGCTGACAAAAGCAGCAGGATGAATTCTGAAGTGTTTCAGGCAATATTATCTGCTCTGATTCAGCCAAATGCTTCAGAACTCATTGGACGGCACTTCACAGTGCAGATGGACAATGACCCGAAGCATACTGCGAAAGCAACCAAAGAGTTTTTTAAGGGTAAAAAGTGGAATGTTATGCAATGGCCAAGTCAATCACCTGACCTTAATCCGATTGAGCATGCATTTCACTTGCTGAAGACAAAACTGAAGGGAAAATGTCCCAAGAACAAGCAGGAACTGAAGACAGTTGCAGTAGAGGCCTGGCAGAGCATCACCAGGGATAAAACCCAGCATCTGGTGATGTCTATGCGTTCCAGAATTCAGGCTGTAATTGACTGCAAAGGATTTGCAACCAAGTATTAAAAAGGGAAAGTTTGATTTATGATTGTTAATCTGTCTCATTACTTTTGGTCCCTTAAAAAGTGGGAGGCACATATACAAACTTTTGTAATTCCTACACCGTTCATCTTATTTGGATGTAAATACCCTCAAATTAAAGCTGAAAGTCTGCAGTTAAAGCACATCTTGTTCGTTTCATTTCAAATCCATTGTGGTGGTGTATAGAGCCAAAAACATTAGAATTGTGTTGATGTTCCAATATTTATTGACCTGACTGTAGATATTGAGTACATAGAGTATTAACCCTTAAAAATTCATATTTGTACATAGTATTAAAATTCATCATATATACATACGTGCATTCGTGAGTGAAAATAATGGTATTAAGGCCGAGAACTAATGGTCCCTGTTTCAATAGAGAGTAGTCATAATTGTATACAATGGTACAAAACACACTGGTAAACATATAAATGGTGTAAACATGGTTGCATGTAAAAATTAATTAGGAGATGTAAACCACGGCTACTGTGAGACCGACGCATTTTGCGGCTTTGGCTGCTCTTCGGGGGCAGGCATGTGATAGAAAAAAGTAAGGCTGCGAGCTGATGGCGCACCTCCAGAGCCAAAGGGGGACCCCTCCATGGGAACGTCATCCCGGGGACTGTGGCGAGCTAACCCCCACGACAAAAACCTGCATAGGCACCCCCAGGAAAGTGATTGCATTGATGTGATCATCCAGTAAGAGCAGTAGTGGGACCGGCCATGTTGTAGGGGATTTCTGCAAGGGCGCCCAGGCATGCACAGCCGCAGAGCACGCGCCAACACCACGCAAGCTGGTATGGAGCAGGAGAAGACGGGCGCCACCATCCAAGTGGAGTACCACCTGGACAATGGCATCAGAACTTTTACTATTTACAGCCATGGATCTTTGTTTTTAAAGCATAGGGTCTTTTGGTTTCCTTGTATGCATGTGCTTATGGTCTTCTTTTCAACCTGTTATATCCACACTCTTTAACAAAAGTATATTTTTCTGTGTTTTGGAATGTTAAATACTTGTAAACCCTTACATATACCCAGTCGAGTGTCTAACCTCAGGTGATGCACAAAGATTAAACCGATCCTCCTACATAAGTTGTACCTGTTTATCTGCAGCTTCTCTCCTCTACAGCCTCCTAAAGCACACATTTTACACAGCATATCTTAGCTCGAGAAGACGGTTGGGGGCCTGACGGCACACACATCACAGCATCGAGAAGAGTGTTGAGTGTAATTTGAGATCTGAGTGGAGGGAATGGGTACGTCCCTTTTACACAGTCTTATAGGGAAACCAGCTCAACCGAGGCTGTCTGTCACATGCTGTGTACTTGAGAGGATGGGCCATTTCTTGGGATTGCTTGGTGTCGGCATAAACTGCCAGAAGTGACTCAGGCAGAGAGCAGACAGAAATCACAGTAGGTGCTTCGGATCAAGGTAAGTACACTCTAAAGACAGATATGGTTTGTTCATTTTTATTTTAGTGATTTACAACTATTTTAAAAGACTTGCAAAGTCTTAGTAGTATTAATTTGCATGTTTTAACCTGAGCACTGGTTTATATTTAAATTAATTTTTGGTATAAATATAGTTTTAGAAAAAAAAAATTCAGCTGTTATATCTCTATCCTCTAGGTGTGTTTGCATAGAAGGAGAAGTCGGGGATGGCAGAAATTGCTATGGTAGCCTTTTGTTTTCGATTCAAACGCTTAATATTGAGAATATGGACATGAGGAAACAACCTGGGGCATTAAGGGCATTTGGTGAGATACATGTTTATGGTTTTACTGGTTATAAATTTGGATTCTTACCTGTTTGACATACCAGCCCCCCAAAAACGAATATTTTGAAAATGACACCCAGGTTCACTCGAACATTATTGTAACGACTGCAGCTTACAATGTTATATCCCAGTGAAAAGGCCTTAAACTGTTCCTAAAGTCTTGAGTTTGCAAAGTTATGCAGTTAGCCTTGATGAACTAGAGAACCTCTAGGGCTCCATTCATTTACATTTCTTAAACCACTAAGAGCTGCAAAGGGTGGGTACGTTAGGTTAGATCGGGGAAAGAGGTGAAAAGGATGAGTGCACTTTGCTTCAACATGCACTTATCTTTTAGTCTGTTTTAGATCATTTGGCTGCCTGTTGTTGACCTACAATGCATGTTGTGACTCTTATCACAGCCATATTTAGATATTGTGTTGCTTCAGGCACACCTGAATGAGGATTCCCATTTGTACAAGCTCCACACCTTGTATCATAAGATTTTGATAGTTGAAACTGATGCTAGAATGTGCTGCTGGAGGAAGTATGGTGTTTGCGTTAGTTAGTCTGATTTAACTGTACAGATAATAGAACAAGAGAAGGAAAAGATGGTTTCATGCCTTGAATCATAAACTACTGCCAACAACTTTCAACCTATTATTTTTAAATACCCCTTGTAAACTGGTGGGATTTTTAAGGCAATTTCAAAAAAATAATAATAACTTTTTCCTTTTTTTCTAAAAAATTAACAAATTTATTGAAAAATATGAATATCATAGATAAGCTTTAAGCATTTTCATAGACTTTGAAACATTTTCACAAGCGACATAGATACAGTTGATTGTACAATAATATGCATTTGGACAGAGAGTGATATCACCCGGCCCTGGTGGTCCCTTGGAATTGGGGTGACCCCAAGGCACGGTACATTCCAACGCGTTTCGGATTGACTTTATTACTTCCTTCTTCAGGGAGAGATATCACCATCTATGAGAACAAATAATCCATAAACTAGTACCATACATGTATGTACCTGAATCATCTTTCTTTGTACATAAAATAATACTCACATCACAACAAGGACTCAACCTTCTTAGAGATCAACAATCTGGGCAGATCCCACTCCGCCATAGGTCCTATTTCCCCTGCATCAGAACGGCAGGCCACCAGTTTACAAGGGGTATTTAAAAATAATTTATTAGGGATGATGGCAATGTACATCCCAAATTGTGGTGGCACTTTCAGCTATTTACAACTTTCAACCTATAGCCCTCTTTCCCCCACAACTCTCTTGCTGAATTTAGTTAGAAATGTGGTGGAGGAAAGAGGAAACAATATAAGGAACACATTATAACAATTTGTACATTTTGTGGTTTAGTGCTGCCCTAGTAACTGGCCCACTAGTGCTATTGTGACCCATACAACCCATAATCTTTTCAGTAGCATAGTATGTTCATACCTGCAATTCTGCTGCTAGATTTATCCAGTGTCCAGAGGAAGCCAGACATGACAAAAATAAAAAAAAGACCTAAACATAAATGGCACTTTAAATGCTTTAATGAAGCTCTGCTGAACCCTATTCTAGTTTGAGCATCCTAATGCGTACATACACAAACACAAGAGTGCCAGCATCTACACTGTCTTCCCTGTTTGCAGGATCATGTGATGATGTACATTCCTATATCTTATATCAGGGGTCAGTCAATGTCAGCTGGTTCATACTGTGGGGACAGATTTAGCCTCTGCAAAAGGCCTGTCGGGTGCTTGCTGTGGATATTGCTTGGCTTGCTCTGGTTCATTCCTGGCTCCCTTTAGTTAAGTCCTGGTATTTATTCTGGGCTGGCTCTTGTTTGGTGCCTATTCCTGTCCTTGTAATTGCCTTACTTGCTTTAGTTTTAGTCCCTGTAATTGGCTGGCTCAAGTGTAGCCCCAGTAATTGGTCTGTCTTGTACCTCAGTTGGGTTGATATTTGTGTAATCATCAATCAGTCTTTTATCTCCAGAAAAAAAAGGTTATTCCAGCCAATCAGTTGGGGTTTCTTTGGCCCCAGGGGCTGCCTGGAGAGCCTATTTACTCGGGGGGAGTCAGGTGATCAGGGTTCTGTTCCACCTGGACGGCTGTCTGGGTGGACGTGAGTTGAAAAGCTCTTGGCTACTAGGTCAGAAGCCTGAGGCCTAACCTGGGAGTACCTGGTTTCTAGGCAGTCCAAGGCCTATCCAGGTTGGAAGCAAGCAGCGCAGGGTTGGGGCTTCAGGCCTGGAGCCCAACCAAGTTGCAAGGATTCTACCAGCTGGAGAATCGAGTTGTTGTCCAGGGTGAAGGAAAGCAGCGCTCAGCAGAGACGACTACTCCAGTCGTCGAGGCAAGTAAGAACCAGGCCAGAAATAAAGGGGAACACAGATGCCACTAAGGGACATCCACTCCTGTTATCAGAGGCCAAGTTTGTGAAGTATCAGAGCAGCCTTATTCACTAGCCGGAGATAGTGAACAAGTGGGAAAGCTTCAGCAGAGTCAAGCCAGGGACTAGGGATGGGCAGAACACCTCACGGTTCGGTTCACACCAGGACTTGTGAACAGGCAAAAAATTTGTGCGAACACGCAAACCCTATTAAAATCAATGGGATTCGAACATGAAAAATCAAAAGTGCTCAAAGGCTTATATGCAAGTTATTGCCATAAAAAGTGTATGGGGACCTGGGGACATGTATCAATGCAAAAAAAAAAAAAAGGTTTTAAAATCAATAGTTTTTTCAGGAGCAGTGATTTTAGTAATGATTAAAGTGAAAAAATAAAAATTATTCCTTTAAATATCATGCCTGGGGGGCCCCTTAGTATGCCTATAAAATGGTGCATCTGTGCGATGTTTAGAACAGTGCCATCGCAAAATGACATTTGTAAAGAAAAAATTGTTCTTCCTTTACAACAGGCAATATAGATAAAAGTCAATGAAAAAAGCATTGCGTTGGGGGTCCCCCCCAGTCCATACCAGGCCCTTTGGGTCTGGTGGGGATTTTAAGGGGAACCCCATGCCGAAATTTTAAAAAAATTGTGTTGGGGTCCCCCCCAAAGTCCGTACCAGGCCCTTCGGGTCTGGTATGGATTTTAAGGGGAACCCCGCGCCAATTTTTTTAAAAAAATGGTGATGGGGTGCCCCCAAAATCTAAACCAGACTTTTATCCGAGCACGCAGCCCTGGCGTGGCAGGAGAGGGTGGGGACGAGTGAACCCCCTCTTCGAACCATACCAGGCCACATGCCCTCTACATGGGGAGGATGCTTTAGGGCCCCCAAAGCACCTTATCCCCATGTTGATGGGTAGAAGGGCCTCATCCTCACAGCCCTGGCTTCTGGTTGTGGGGAATGTAGTGTTACAAAAAACAGTAGGTAATAGTACTTTATTGTACAATAGCTCTTTTTCTTCCTTTCTTCTTTCTTCTTCCGATCTTCCTCCATCTTCTCCTGCCCCGCTCCTTCTTCTGGTCTTCTGCTTCTTCTTTCGGTCATCTTCCTTCCTCTCGTTGTCTTCTTCTTTCACCACCACTGATCTCGCTGCCGTGCCGTCCAGAGGCGACTCCCAGAATGGGCGGACTTCGGCGCGGCAGTGGGAGTGGCAGCGGTGAAAGAAGAAGATGACGAGAGGAAGGCAGAAAACCAATAAAAGAAGCTGAAGACCAGAAGAAGGAGCGGGGCAGGAGAAGATGGAGGAAGACCGGAGGAAGAAAGAAGATAGAAAGAAAAAGAGCTATTTTACAATAAAGGACTGTCTACTGTTTTTTGTAACACTACATTCCTTTTTTGGTGAATGGGTAGGGGTACAATATACCCCCTACCCATTCATATAGGGGGGGTTGGGATCTGGGGGGCCCCCTTATTAAGGGGACTTCCAGATTCTGATAAGCCCCCGTCTGCATACGCCCACAACCTCCGCCAGGGTTGTGGGGATGAGGCCCTTCCCCCCATCAACATGGGGACAAGGTGCTTTGGGGGACCTCAAAACACCCTCCCCATGTTAAGGGCATGTGGTCGTTCGTTCCCACCCCCTCCTGCCATGCCAGGGCTGCATGCTTGGATCAGGATCTGGTTTGGATTTTGGGGGGGGCCCTACGGCATTTTTTTTTTAAATGGCGTGTGGTTCCCCTTAAAATCCATACCGTACTTGAAGGGCCTGGTTTGGATTTTGGGGGGACCCCCATGTCATTTTTTCCACAATTTTGGTGCAGGGTTCCCCTTAAAACCCATACCAAACCCGAAGGGCCTGGTGGGATTTTTGGGGAGACCCCCCGCAATTTGTTTTAAAAAAATTTGGCAGGGGGTTCCCCTTAACCACTTAAGGATAGAGTCTCTTTCTGAGATTTGGTGTTTACAACTTAAAATTACTTAGAACCCCCAAGCATTATATATTTTTCTTCTAACACCCAAGAGAATAAAATGGCTGTCATTGCAATACATTGTCACACTGTAATTGCGCAGCGGTCTTAAAAGTGCAATTTTTTTGGAAAAAATTAACTTTTTTGAATTAAAAAATAAGAAAACAGTAAGGTTAGCCCAATTTTGTTCTATATTGGGAAAGATAATGTTACACCGAGTAAATTGATACCCAACATGTCATGCTTTGGTGAAGATTACATTTTTTTTTATAGGTTACCAGTTTTGAGTTACAGAGGAGGTCTAGTGCTAGAATTAATGCTCTCACTCTAACAATCGCGGCGATACCCCACATGGTAACACAGTTTTCATATGTGGGCAGGACTTATTTATGTGTTCGCTTCTGTGTGCAAGCTCGGCGTGACAAGGCGGTTTAAATTTTTTTTTTATTATTTATTTTACTTGTTATTTTTTATTTTACACTGTCCATTAAAAAAAAAATGTGTCACTCTTATTCCTATTACAAGGAATGTAATTGAAAGAAGCATGACAGGACCTCTTAAATATGAGATCTGGGGTCAAAAAGACCCCAGATCTCACATTTACACTACATTAAAATGCAAAAAAAAAAAAAATTGTCTCATTTTAGAGCATGACATGACCCAGTCAAACAGGTGCAGAAAAATTGGGCCTTGAGTGTTGGTGGTGGCAGAACACTATAACCCCTCACAATTACTCTTGTTTGGTGCAGGAACGGGCCCTGCTGTTGTAATTTGTTTCAAAAATTGTAATGACATGGCAATGTTTGCTTGAGTGTTGGGGTGGCAGAACACTATAACTATAATGTATTTATATATATTCTTATTTCTTACACTGTCTGAACTGACATTATATACTACACACTGAATGAGCTGTATATATAGTTTCCACTGAAGGCAGTGTATTGTATATACAATTTACTGTACATATATATTCTTACACTGCCTGAATGGACTTTATATGCTATACACTGAATGAGCTGTATATATAGTATACACTAAAGTCAGCATAATATATATATATATATATATATATATATATATATACACTATATATATATATATATCTTCTTAAACTGCCTGAACGGATTCTATATACTATACACTGAATGAGTTGTATATGCAGTTGTGCTCATAAGTTTACATACCCTGGCAGGATTTATGATTTCTTGGCCATTTTTCAGAGAATATGAATGAGAACACAAAAACATTTATTTCACTCATGGCTAGTGTTTGGCTGAAGCCATTTATTATCAATCAACTGTGTTTACTCTTTTTAAATCATAATGACAACTGAAACTACCCAAATGACCCTGATCAAAAGTTTATATACCCTTTAACAAGGGGGCCCCCAGATCCTGGCCCCCACCCTATGTGAATGAGTATGGGGTACATTGTTCCCCTACCCATTCACCTGAAAAAGTGCAAAATAAAAACCACACTACACAGGTTTTAAAATCTTTTCTTTTTTCTTTTCTTCTGCTCTTTTGCGGAGTATTCTATCTTCTGAGGGGTCTTCTTTCTTTTTCTTCTCTGCAGCATCTTCTGCTCTTTTGCCGGTCTTCTCCGCTGTCCTCTTCCCTCTGTTCTTCCTCTCTTCTTCTTTCCATGTTGACACAACGCAATCTCCTTCACGAATGCCCTCTCTGCTGTGTGCTGTGCCTTATATTGGCATGGGGCAGGGCCACCCACTGACATCACCCGGAGGCCCCACCCCTATGATGTCACAGTTCCACCCCAGAATGTGACATCATAGGGGGCGGGGTGTCCTGGTGATGTCAGCGGGTAGTACAGGAACCTTCTTCAAAGTCAGTCCGACTTTGAAAAACACATGTCGGACCAGTTAAGACGGCTCTCATAGGGAATCATTGTTTTTGTGACGTAATGCGACTTGTGCTTCTAATGATGGTCCGAGAATCGGACTAGTGTGAACCCAGCCTTAAGGTAATCATCCTCACCTGTGATCTGTTTGCTTGTAATTAGTGTGTGTGTATAAAAGGTCAATGAGTTTCTGGACTCCTGACAGACCCTTGCATCTTTCATCCAGTGCTGCAATGACGTTTCTGGATTCTGAGTCATGGGGAAAGCAAAAGAATTGTCAAAGGATCTGCGGGAAAAGATAGTTGAACTGTATAGAACAGGAAAGGGATATAAAAAGATATCAAAGGGATTTAGAATGCCAATCAGCAGTGTTCAAACTCTAATCAAAAAGTGCAAAATGAGGGGTTCTGTTGAAACCAAACCACGGTCAGTTAGACCAACTAAGATTTCAGCCACAACTGCCAGGAAAATTGTTTGGGATGCAAAGAAAAACCCACAAATAACTCCTGGACTCTCTGAAAACATTTGGTGTGGCTGTTTCAAGATGCACATAAAGGAGGCACTTGAAGAAAGATGGGCTGCATGGTAGAGTCACCAGAAGAAAGCCATTACTACGCAAATGCCACAAAGTATCCCGCTTACAATACGTCAAACAGCACAGAGACAAGCCTCAAACCTTCTGGCAAAAAGTCATTTGGAGCGATGAGACCAAAATTGAGCTTTTTGGCCACAACCACAAACGGTACATTTGGAGAGGAGTCAACAAGGCCTGTAAAACATGGAGATGTATCGCTGATATTTTGGGGATGTGTGAGCGACAAAGGCACAGGGAATTTGGTCAAAATTGATGGCAAGATGAATGCAGTATGTTATCAAAAAATACCGGAGGAACATTTGCATTCATCAGCCAGGAAGCTGCGCATGGGAAGTACTTGGACATTCCAACATGACAATGATCCAAAACACAAGGTCAAGTCGACCTGTCATTGGCTATAGCACAATAAAGTGAAGGTTCTGGAGTGGCCATCTCAGTCTCCTGACCTCAATATCATTTAACCACTCTGGGGAGATCTCAAACGTGCAATTCATGCAAGACAGCCCAAGAATTACCAGGAACTGGAGGCTTTACCATCTGAGAAGAGAGAAGATAAAGAGCCTCATCCACAAATACCACAAAAGACTTCAAGCTGTCATTGATATTAAAGGGGGCAATACACAGTATTAAGAACTGGGGTATGTAAACTTTTGATCAGAGTCATTTGGGTCTTTCTGTGGTCATTATGATTTAAAAAGAGTAAACACAGTTGATCGCTAATAAATGGCTTCAGCCAAACACTAACCATGAGTGAAAGAAAAGTTTTTGGTGTTCTCGTTCATATTCTCTGAAAAATGGCCAAGAAATCATAATTTCTGCCAGGGTATGTAAACTTATGAGCACAACTGTAGTCACTAAGGGCAGCGTATTTTATTTATCTATATATATATATATATATATATATATATATATATATATATATTCGTATGCAAAAGTTTAGGAACCCCTGACAATTTCCATGATTGTCATTTATAAATATTTGGGTGTTTGGATCAGCAATTTCATTTTGATCTATCAAATAGCTGAAGGACACAGTAATATTTCAGTAGTGAAATGAGGTTTATTGGATTAACAGAAAATGTGCAATATGCATGAAAACGAAATTAGACGGGTGCATAAATTTGGGCACCCCAACAGAAAAATCACATCAATATTTAGTAGAGCCTCCTTGAGCAGAAATAACAGCCTCTAGACACTTCCTATAGCCTGTAATGAGTGTCTGGATTCTGGATGAATGTATTTTGGACCATTCCTCCTTACAAAACATCTCCAGTTCAGTTAGGTTTGATGGTTGCATGGACAGCCCGCTTCAAATCACCCCACAGATGTTCAATGATATTCAGGTCTGGGGACTGGGATGGCCATTCCAGAACATTGTACTTGTTCCTCTGCATAAATGCCCGAGTAGATTTTGAGCAGTGTTTTGGGTAGTTGTCTTGTTGAAATATCCAGCCCCGGTGTAACTTTAACTTTGTGACTGATTCCTCAACATTATTCTCAAGAATCTACTGATATTGAGCGGAATCCATGCGCCGCTCAACTTTAAGCAGATTCCCAGTACTGGCACTGGCCACACAGCCCCACAGCATGATGGAACCTCCACCAAATGTTACTGTGGGTAGCAAGTGTTTTTCTTGGAACGCTGTGTTTTTTTGCCGCCATGCATAACGCCCCTTGTTATGACCAAATAACTCAATCTTTGTTTCATCAGTCCACAGCACCTTATTCCAAAATGGCTTGTCCAAATGTGCATTTGCATACCTCAATCGACTCCATTTGTGGCGTGTGTGCAGAAAAGGCTTCTTTCGCATCACTCTCCCATACAGCTTCACCCTGTGCAACGTGCGCTGAATTGTTTAACGATGCACAGCATCTGCAGCAAGTTGATGTTGTAGGTCTTTGGAGGTGGTCTGTGGGCTGTTTTTGACCATTCTCACCATCCTTCGCCTTTGCCTCTCCAATATTTTATGTGGCTGCCACTTCTGGCCTTAACAAGAACTGTGCCTGTGGTCTTCCATTTCCTCTCTATGTTCCTCACAGAGGACACTGATAGCTTATATCTCTGCGATAACTTTTTTAGCCTTCCCCTAAAGCATTATGTAGCACAATCTTTGTTTTCAGGTCATTTGAGAGTTGTTTTGAGGCCCCCATGATGCCACTCTTCAGAGGAGAGTCAAAGAGAACAACAACTTGCAATTGGCCACCTTAAATACCTTTTCTCATGATTGGATGCACCTGTCTATGAAATTCAAGGCTTAATGAGCTCACCAAACCAATTAATCAGTGCAAAGAAGTTACAGGTATTCAAATCAACAAAATGACAAGGGTGCCCAAATTTATGCACCTGTCTAATTTCGTTTTGATGCATATTGCACATTTTCTGTTAATCCAATAAACCTCATTAAACTACTGAAATATTACTGTGTCCTTCAGTTATTTGATAGATCAAAATGAAATTGCTGATCCAAACACCCAAATATTTATAAATGACAATCATGGAAATTGTCAGGGGTTCCTAAACTTTTGTATACAGCTGTGTGTATATATATATATATATATATATATATATATATATATATATATATATATATACATACATATATATATATATACACACTATTTACGGTATGTATTTATGTATTCTTTCTTACACTGCCTGAATGGACTCTTAATACTATACACTGAATGAGCTTTATATAGTCTACACTAAAGGCAGCGTATTATACTATATATATATATATATATATATATATATATATATACATACTATTTATGGTACATATATATTTTTACACTGCCTGTATATACTCTGCACTAGATCTATATACTACACTGCCTGCACTGACTGTATATACTCTACACTAGATCTATATACTACACTGCCTGCCTACACGCCACTATCTAAACTAGCCACATGGTATCTCTGCAGTCTGCATGTTCACAGCACTACATATGGGCCGCGGTACAAGTGGTCCTATATAGTGTGGGCGTGGACTGAGACCCGCTGAGCAATGATTGGCCAAAGGCACCCTGCCTTTGGCCAATCATGGCTCTCACAGCAGAGCGTGCTGTGATTGGCCAAAGCATGCAGGTCATGTGCATGCTTTCGCCAATCAGGGGGCTGAATTTCCCAGCGATTTTACTGCATTATGGGCCACTCGAATTTCCCACAAACTCCCCATAATGTTAACCCCATAATGCCGAACAGACGAACTCCCGATGTTCGAGTCGAACATGCGTTTAACTCGAACCAGGGGCCCATCCCTACTAGGGATCCAGTGGGACAGTAGTTGACTCTTGGAAGCCACAGTGGGTTAGTTGTGGAGGAGCTCAAGGGATCCAGCGGTGGCTGGGATCTGAAGAGTCTAGTGTGAGACTGGGAGCTCAGTGAGAGGATCTATGATGGGATACAGTGAATTGTGATCAACATTGAAGTCAGAGTTACAAGTTCAGTTGCTATAGGAGACAGCGGTCTACAAATACAGTTTGCTGCCATCCAGCTTAACCACTTCAGCCCCAGAAGGATGACCAGAGCACTTTTTGCAATTCGGCACTGCGTTAATTTAACTGACAATTGCGTGGCCATGCGACGTCGTACCCAAACAAAATTGAAGTCCTTTTTTCCCACAAATAGAGCTTTCTTTTGGTGGCATTTGATCACCTCTGCGTTTTTTTGTTTTTTTTGTTTTTAAACAAACAAAACCAACAATATTGAAAAGAAAACATTTTTTTTTTACTTTTTGCTATAATAAATGTCCAAAAAATAAATAAAAAAACAAATGTATTCATCAATTTAGGCCGATATATATTCTTCTACATATTTGTGGTAAAAAAAAGGTGTATATTGATTGATTTGTGCAAAAGTTGCCACGATTACAAACTATGAGCATTGATTTATGGAGTTTTTACTATTTTTTTTTTTATTTCTAGTAATGGCGGCGATCTGTGATTTTTATCGGGACTGAGATATTGCAATGGACTGATCATACACTTTTGACACTTTTTTGGGACCAATGACATTTATACAGTGATCAGTGCTATAAAAATTCACTGATTACTGTATAAATGTCACTGGCGGGAAGATGTTAACCTGTAGGGGGCAATCTAGGGGTTAAATGTGTTCCCTAGGTGTGTTCTGTGTGGGGGCTGGGCTGGCAGGGACATATCTGATCTCACTGATCCTGATTACAGGGATCAGTAGATCAGTGTTATGTCTCCTTTCAGAACGGGGAACTGCCTTGTTTACATTGGCGGTTCCCCGTTCTGCCTCTTTAACAGGCGATCGCGGGTCGCTAACGGACATCGAGTCCACCCAACCCGCGGGCGCGCTTTATAAACGGCGATCTGTGCAGCACTTCCAACCTGTTGCTGTCAATGTACACAACACGGTAGGGCAAGCGGTTAAAGGCCCTTGAACTGTTTAGCTGTCCTCCTATTCCTATTTTTGTCTCTGAGTCTGCCAAGTGTTTTTGTACCTGCCTAAAGCCTCGTACACACGGTGTGACAGTTGTAAGACCGGACGTCCAAAATCGTATGTTGGCTGTTGTGTCTCTCGTACTGACATGCACTAAGCGATTGTACAACCAAGCCTAACGTAGTGATGTGTTACGAGCGTACAACGAGGAAGTTCAGGTGCATGTGATTTGTGAATTAGGAACGTAGGCTTCCCAGAACTGACACTTCCGGGCGTTCCTGACCTCTGAACATGCGTATTTTGCACGTACAACTTTGTTGGACCAACTTCTCTGTACACACGGTACAATGGTCATACAACCGCTTGTTGTACAACCAAAATTTTCTAGTCTGCTCATCTAACTTCAGTTGTACAACTGTTATACAACGGCTGTTGTAATAGCGCGTACTAACGGTCGGATGATCGTACAGCAAGCTGGTTGTACGACCACTGTTGTATGACCATTGTAGCGTGTGTACGGGGCTTAAGGGTGTCCTGACCCTAACCCCCTCTCCCTAGTTTAAGAGACAAAAAATCTATTTTTGCAGTCTCAAAGTGTCTGGCGCCAAACTTACTCTAACCGCACTACACCCACTATGCCTAGTAACCCACACTGTGAAGAAGGATGTCAGCTCTCCCTGGCTCTGAAGGTAACCCTTAGGCCTCTAGGGGTCGGGGCCATGGCTACAAACTATAAGAAAATGCTTACCAGGTGATTTTCTAGATTTCCCTAGCTGTTTGGGTGACCCATTCATTTCTCGTCGTCAGAAAAGTTAAAAAGAAAAAAAAAAACGTAAACACACTTTCTAAAGTTGTATAGGCATTGACAAGCTTTAACAGGCACACGAATGTGAATTTGGGAAAGTGTATTACTTGCTGAATAACAGTGGTGAAAGGGAGACATCAGGTATGTTTTGTATTGAGTATAGTAGTGGTTTGTACTGTGATAAACCCCATATGAATATTTGCTGCTTTTAAGTCGTTACCATTTTATTTAATAACCAATAGAATATTTTGCAGTTTACATTGAAATTTGGTGCAGTGGGCTACAAATCTCTGTCCTCTGGACTAGCGTCTACTGGTTATAATAATAATAATAAAAAAAAAAAAAGATCAGGAAATATACTTTTTTCCAACAAAATAAAACTGCATCTTACCTATTCAGTAAAAGTGTTTGCATCATGTAATTAAGATTTTCTTATTAACAGAGGAAGGGTGTGCACTGGCTCTACGGAAATTTGGTCCTTTTACAGTATTTCTTCCTCTGATGAAAGCAAGTAAATTCAATGTAAGTGCTAACCTTTTAAAAAGTGAGCTATTTTCTGATCATTTCAGAATCATACTTATTTTCTAGTGCAACATTTACACAATCTTTCTGAATATTTTCGAAGGTATCTCCAGTGCCATAGATTTAGGCCTTCAGGCACATATTTTTTTTAAATTTATACATAAAAGGCATCAAAAGGCGTTGAGCATTTTGATGCCTGGCAAGTGCCCAAATTAAAGTTTGGCCACACTAGGTAGGTGTGTCATGCCAGCCTATGTTTGCATACAATGTTTATAGTTATCTAGCCATTAAGTCGAAACCACTTGGCCTGCCAAAAGTGCAGGGAACCCCCACCTTAGTTTACAGTATGTTTTATTTAGCTACCGTAAAGGGTATTAAAGCAAATACATATTTTTTTTGTGTTTCTATATACTGTAAATGTATAGTAGGCTGTCAAAAAAATCCCCAATAATTGGGATTTTATATTGAAGATGTGCATGTAGAGCTGTGCACGCCCACATGAATACCAGTTGTTACCCCATTCCTCTAGTATAATTTAAAATTATTTTAAACACATTCCCTGAAATGCATAAAGACTGGTGGAAACAGATTTTGTGAAAGTGTGTGTCAAATGTTCTAAAAGTGGTGCAGCAATTTGCACCTGATTTTGGAGTATTCTGCACCCTATTTAGAATGCACACAAGACACTTTTGCAGAATCTGCAAAGAGAGTTGGTCTTAATTAGCTCAACTATAGTAAGATACAAACTGTCTGTATGTTATGTTGAATTTGCAGCATTCGATGCACCACAATGGTGCAAGAGTCGCTGTCAGAACCAAAAGAGTCACAATGCTTCATGAATTTGGTGAAATACATTAGCAAAAGGGATTAACGCCAGAAAAGTGGCATGGCTGCTTCATTGAATTCCCCTCTGGTTTTTATGTGTAAAAAAGGAGTTGCAGACTAACCTAAAAGTTCAGAGAATGTTCGTAATTTCCAAACTTTTTTGTTTAACTTTTTTGTTTGTTGAACGTCTCTTGAACCAAACGTAGGCACATTCAGTTCATCACTATTCCTGCCCACGTAATAAAGGAAATGCATATACAACCACTAAATATTCCCTTTACCTTAAACCTGTAATTAAATAATTATGTAAAATAGCATAAAGGGAGGCAACCGTGCATTTGTGTACATGCAAATGCAATTCAAACCAGATGGTGAATAGGGAACAGCTGAAGTTATATGCAAATTGTAACTTTTCTTATGCAAAAAATATTTGTTTCAAATTAGAAAATTGACATAGAGTAATATGATGTTCAACCTTTATTAAACTTATTTTACTCACAAAGCAACACCATACTTCTCACTACTCGACAGTGAACACTGATTCATTCATCCAGTGAAATGTTATATTTGTCATGACAAATCTGTTTTGTCTATAATATTGCTTTATTGCTGGTTAGATTAAGAACAGGTTTAGAGTAAGTTTAGATGGTGTTTGGGTTAAGGTTAATTTTTGTCCTTTTTGGTAAAATTTTGTCTTTATGATTCAATCTAAAGACCATTTGTTTTTAGTTTTAGAGAGCTTGTAGGGGGATTTTTTTGTATGCTGGGTTCCACATTTAGTAGTAGATATGTACTGACACACATGTCCTTTACTAAAGCAGCCCCTATGAGTCTGCTAACTCATTGAAAACAATACACTTCCTGTGTTGATTTCTTATGTCAAGTAGGAAGGTTAAGAAATAGCAGGGAAACACAGAGCCCCTTCTATTTTTTTTTTAATTTTGAAAATTATGGAATATGAAACTTAGTAAATGTGAATTTAACATCAAAATCACTAACAATAATAAAAACACAAACATATGGAATTTGATAATATATTCCTTTTAAACATTGTCTTAAGGGCACACATTTATGACAAGAGGGGTCAACTAATAAAAAGAATAAAGAACACATTGAAGAGGAAGTGAACTCCTAAAAGTTTTGCCTCCAAAAAAGAGGACAAGCACAGGACTAGTGCCCAGAATTGTCCATGCACTGTGCCTCTGTATTAGGGCAACCATCTTAGTAGAGGGAGGATGTTTCCTCCTCATATCAAAGTCTTCAGCAAGGACAGTAATCAGTACAGTAGTTATATCACCAAATCTCCTAAAACTAGCAGTCAAAGACAGCAGTGCCTTAGATCTCACTCTGCAGATATACAGCTCTGCGTCTGTAGGCACAAAAGTGGCTAGACATTAGGCACACTAACACACCAGGAAGTGCATTGCTACTTTTCAGGAGGCATTCAAGGTTAAAAACAAATTTTTCACAGCTTAGGCACAATCAACACTGCTAGATGTCCTCTATATCATAGCACATCTTTGTAGTTCAAGCCTGCCTTAACCTATTTATTTCACCACTTCAAATGTTTGGAAGGAAAATGATTTGATTAGTTCTGCAAGTAGACTGTTCCTGTTATGAAGTATTTAAATTATGCATAATAATATCTTACAACTCCAAAATCTTCTGTCATAGAACAGCAAGTCTTTGATATATTTGTATTTATATTTTTAGGAGACCACAGCTAAGATATTTTGCAAAGCTCACATTGTTGCTGGTCAGTACATGAATAATGAGTTGAAGAAAATTGGTAAACTGTGGACGATAGGCGGGAATGTCCTGGAATTTTCCATGAAGGTAAGAACCTGTGTTACTACTTTTGTAGAGCGTAAACTTTGCAGTTAAAATGGAAGGCAAGTCAAAACCTAACTAAGCTTAAATCTACTCCCACCCACATATTTTTGCCTATTCTATCTACCCTGTAAAAGGAAAGATGCCTATACTTCTATATTCTGAAGTGGCTATAGTCCATTCACTTGACCGGCTTATAGCACCAGCTTCAGTATAGAGAAGGGACAGTTGACAACAGATGCCCCATAGTAAGCCTATGGTTGACGTCACCACCCAGGCTCTGCAGCCATTGTCTGCATTTTCTCCTGTACACTGAAAGCGGTGTTGGAGAGACCATGTGACTGGACTGGGGCGACTTCAGGATAAGTAAGTATACAGATCCTTACTTTTAGGCTTATTTAGTAGGTTTAGGTTTTGACTTGCGTTCCACTTTAAAATATTTTTTTTCTCCATACAAAACACACCACTAATTGCCACTGACCCACCTGTCTCCCCTCTTCTTTCCTTTTTCCCTTATTCCTTTCTTCCTTTGCTCCCACACCCCTCTGCCCCTTATACCCTTCCCCTCATCTCTCTCTCTCTCATCTTAAAAGAAATGCTCACTCCAGGTTGGCCCTTTTTGCAGGTATAGCTATGTAAAACATTACAAATAGATGCCTATGCTGTTTACAATCCATTGATACACTGTCTCACCCTGCTCTGCACATCATCAGTTCTTTATTTTTAGGCATTGTGCTGAATTTGTAAAGGCCAATCTGATTACAGTCTAAAGAGTTACTGCTGTTCAGGCTCTCTGGGCTTCAGCAAAATGGCAACCTTCAGCAAGAAGAAACCAGAGCAATGCTGGGGGAATTTACAACACACACTAATTTTGGTAGCATAAATATTATTGTGGAATATATGTTCCTTGCTAAAGAACATTATTTTTTATCAAGTTGTTTTTGGAAAAATTCTGCTTTAAGTGTGTTTTACTTGCTTAAAATACTTACATTCTTTGTAATATTTAGTGGAGGGCTCTTGAGTGATGTTTATTATAATTAACCCTGTCTGTACCATGTTTGCAGTTGTTCATTATCAGCTGTAAACTAGGTTTGAATACTACCTGTCCTAACAAAGGGTTTCAAATTTAGAAACCATCTTCCTGCATTGCATGTTAATGAGCAAAAGAATAGTCTGTGATGGGACAAAGACACGGGGGTAATTTACTAAAGCTGGAGAGTGCAAAATCAGGCCCACTTCTGCACAGAAACCAATCAGTTTCCAGATTTTATTGCAAAGCTTAATTCAACAAGCTGAGGTTAGAAATAGGGATGGGCGAACACCCAAATTTGCACCTTGCAATGCACTGAGCACTGCACAGTGCATTCTGCGCTCTGATTGGGCAAAACTTTGCCCAATCAGGATGCAGTGTAAGCTGGTTGTTAAGGAGTGGGGCCGGAGCATCCTTAACAACCGATGAGTCATCAGCTGTCAGTGGGTACTGGTTAAAAATTGATTTTTTGATGTGATTGACGATGGATTTACATCAAGGGACACTATTTTTTTTATTTTTTAATAAAGGATTTGTCAAAAACTTGTCTCTTGTTTTTATTACTTACTATGTACCCAATACCCATTCACATAGGGGGGGGGGGGCGGGATCTGGGGGCCTCCTTGTTAAAGGGGGCTTCCAGATTCCCATAAGCCCCCCCCCACCCACAGACCCCCACAACCACTGGCCACAGCTGGGGAAAAGGCGCTTTGGGGCGGGGGAGCAGGGACCCCCTGCCCCTAAACACCCACCGCACATGTTGAGGGCATGTGGCCTGGTATGGTTCAGGAGTGGGGGGCCGCTCACTCAGCCCCCTTTCCTGACTTGCCGGGCCGCCTGCCTGTATAAGGGTCTGGTATGGGTTTTGGGGAGACCCCACACCATTTTTTTTTTTTTTTGCTGTGGGGTTCCTCTCCAAAGCCCAACCAGACCTAAAGGGCCTGGTATGGACTGGGGGGACCCCAAGCCATTTTTTTCTTTCGTTTTTAAAAGCCGGGTGCCCACAATTGTAACCGCAAGTCATATTTTAAATGGGATTTGACTAGTTTTTTTTAATTTAAAAATTAAATTTTTGCTGCAGCATGTTTTATGCATGCTACAGATGTGCCACTTTACATGGACATTAAGGAGACCCCCCAGGCACTATATTTAAAGGAATTTTTAATTTTTATTGTTGCACTTTAAGCATAAAAACTATAGTTTTTTAAAAAAAAAATGTTTGCATTGGTACATGTCCCCTAGGGCAGTACCCAGACCCCTTTTAAGGCCAATTTCCATATAAGCTTTCAAAATTGGCACTTTTGATTTTTCCTGTTCAGCTCCCATAGACTTCAATGGGGCTCGCCGTTCAGATTAGAACATTTTGCAGCAGAACTCCTGATAAGCAGATCAATCGATCAACTTTGGTACAACCAGCCTGCCAGATTCTCTTGCTATCGCTAGCAGCTGCCATAGTTGCTATCAATAATCACTCTCTTCTCCCGGTGGGGAGGGCTGCCTCTTATTTTTTTATTCACTTCCAAAGTGCCTTTGAACTTGCTAGAAATGTAACTATTCCAGGAGAGTTCATTTCCTATCATGTCCCCCTGCTTTCCTGCATTTCACACCCCTGGCCTCCTCTGGGAGTGCCTAGTTACTCTCTGTGCTGGCCCAACTCCCTTGCCACTCCCCTCACCTCCCTGCATAACCATTTATGTAGCTGTGGGGGGAGGCACAAAGGGGAATACTATAGAATGTCACTTGTATGACAGCTCTGAGTCTGCTGGGGCTGCTAACATCACATCCACGATGGTGGTGTCCAGCAGCAGCCTTAGGGCTTTAAAATATCTACACAATGGAGACTTTTACAGGTAATTAACATTGTTGAAATCAATGTTCCGATGATGGTGTCTTTAAATAGTGTCATTGCATATACTGTATATTTTTTATTAGTATATAATATATGAATTGCAACATTTGACCCACAGGAGTTCACTATATCCTCTAAGCCTGATGAAACTTACAGAATTACAAGAGCAGACCTACCAGCAGCCAACGGCATTATCCATATTATCAACAAATTCATTACATATGACAACACAGAAGTTATTGAAAAACAACAGGTATCCTCCATTGTTGTATTATTCCATTTTTGTACTAATATGAATGTGTAACTGCATGCTATAGGCCTGCTACACCTGTATTATTTCTATTTTAGTCCTGTCCACAAATGTCAGTTTTTCCACAGATCATTCTCTGACTTTGCTGTTTGTATGATACTAAAACCAAGTTTAAAATGTATTTTGCAGGGGTCAGGTATAATGCTATTTTACCTAATGCTGAATGTAGCACTGGTGGCAGTAAGGTCGATGTTACACTAACAATTCTCTCACTGATGAGCACCCTAGCGTCAGGATAGCTACACAGAACACAGCAGGGCATTAAAATAGTCACTGGTTTGTACCTGTCACTTCTTTACAAAATGGAAGAGCAGGGCATTGTTCTCTGACTGGCGACTCAAAGTGGATGTAAACCCGATTCATTAAATTTGAGCTGGGCACAAAGATCTGCAGTGTTTTGTTATCTCTATTCAAAGCACTAAGTCCCGCAGCTGTCTCCTGTTCAGTCCCTCTGTTATCTGCCTGACAAGTTCTTCATCACATATGATAAAAGCAGCCAGAGTTTTGTGTTGGGGAGGGAGCTATAAATAGATTAGCAGAGCCCTAAACTATACAACAAACAGAGCTGTGAGCCTCTAACCAACGAGGAGAGGGGGTGTGTGCCTTTCCTCCAATCAGCTTTCTTGGCTGTATGCCCAGGCTTCACTGCAATGATAACCCAAAAGAGAAAATCTCCTAACACGATATGCACATTCTAAAGGATATATACAGCTGTAGACATCCGATATACAAGTAAAACTTATGTCGGAGATTTGTTTCATCCCTGTGTATCATCTGAGGCTGTTCACTTCACTGGGTATATGTGAGGGTTTACATCCACTTTAAGCTAGTCAGTCATGCACTGATCAGTGGTGGCTGCCAATCAGGGGATTTTTCAACACAATAGAATGAAAATTAAAAAAAAAAAAAATACTGATTTTCCAGGAGATAATTCTGCAGGACTCCGGCAGTGAGATACCTTCTCAATTGTTCACTGTGCCTCACTTCCTAAGAGTAGCTACTACTATCATTTCTTTAAACTGCAGACTGTGCAAAGCACCTGAAACCTATATCATGACAAATGTAAGCTATCATGCTATATGTAACATATTTGTAATACTTGTTTAACTGTTTTCAAGATGACCATTGGTGACATACTTGCCACAGATGACAGATTCAGCCGATTTGAAACTTTGTTGGAGGTAAGAAATGAAAAAAATCACATTGTTCTTAAAGAGTGATCCCATACGACAGATGAAATCAGTTAGTAAACTGCTAAGTTTGTCCTGGAACCACCATGCCACAGCCAGAAAGTTCCCAAAGTTCTATGCAATCCACTGCTGCCATATTTCACAGAGCTCCTCGCATGTGCAGAGGGTGTATAACCTGTACCAAGACATATTTCAAGTCAAATAATTGATTGCTGAATTATCAATCAGTTTCCTACTTCAGCAATGAGTGTTTGGGAGGGGGTGAAGAAGTTCATGGGCAGCTAATAATGACTGATAACTGAAGCCAGCAAATATATTTGAAGCATGCCAATGTAGTTGAACATGGATAGAACCATATGCAAGTTTATCATTCATTGATGTGAATGTATAAATGAGTGGTAAGCGGTATAAATGGTATTCTCCATAGTCCTGAGTTTTTTTTTGCAGCACTTGTTTAGAACTGGGTTTCATCTTTTTTTCCCCAAATTTTTACTTTAAATCAGTCCAGTGACATGTGTGTCCTGTTCTGGGCACCCTTTTCCCCCCATCCGCTAGCCATTGTAAGGAAAGCCTGCAGGCTCTCCATTTACACATCCTAATGTCTGGCTGATTAGTGAGGAAGATCTGAGCTGGTGAACAGTTTTAGTAAGTAGAGAACACTGTGTTATTCTCCAGGTTCCCTGCTAACATCACCAATAATACTAGGTAGAACACCTCCTATTTTTTTTCTATATACATTACAGTATTTTCTTTACCAGGACTGGTCTACATGTACACAATTCTGAGTATAATACTTACAGTAGGAGGTTTTAGTTACCATACCATCCATTAGGTGTCCAGGAACAGAGCTGCACCTGATTGAGTTCTGACAGTGGGCCATAGTGATAGTAAACCTGACACATACCTGGTTAATTCAAACTAAACTCAATGTGTGATTTTTGTAATCTATAAGGAACATATTACAAGAACAAGTATGGTAGTAATCATAGATAAATAAGTCAGGCACAACCCGGAGCATCAGACACTTGCTTTATAAAAGTTACAGATGCGTTTAGTTGATAGTCATTTGAAGGGGGTTGGTGAAATCTCACCTCCAGTGTTGCCAATTCCACTAAACAGTTTAGAAAGCCTAATGATGGTGTAGCAAACTTCAGATGAATTATGCATAATGTGCAATCTGGAAATAACTGGTGAGAACAAATGTGAGTGTTAAAGCGGAGTTCCAGCCTGGGAGAAAAAAATAAATAAAAGTCAGCAGCTACAAATACTGTAGCTGTTGAATTTTAATATAAGGACACTTACCTGTTCACCTTCATGCTTCACAGCCAGTTTCCTACTGCGCATGCACAAGTCGCGCGGTGCTTTATGAATGGTCCTGTCGTCTCCTAGGACACACATGGGTCAAGTACACAGGACAAGTGAAGTACCTCACCGCGGCAACATAGGACGGAAGTCCCAAAGAAAAAATGTAAAAGTACCAAAAAGACAAAGAAAAAAAAAATACAAAATAAGTAAAAATTCTGAAACCCAGAATTCTGAAGCTATTAATTATTCTAAGGAATTGTTGCTGTACCAGCTCTTCTTTCCTTAGGCCACTTTCACACTGGGGCATTTTTCAGGCACTTTTGCACTAAAAATAGCGCCTGTAAAGCGCCTGTGGGTGCGCTTGCAGAATGTTAGGAAAAGTCCTGCAAGCAGCATTTTTGGGGTGGTGTGGTGAGCGGTGTATACACCGCCCCACCATTGAAATCAATGACCAGCGCTTCTGATGTGGCTGTACACTGCCTCTGAAGCGCGGCACACTGGCGCTTTTAATCCCTTTTTAACCCCTTGTGGGGGGTTAAAAGCGCCCCGCTGCCTTCAGAATAGCAGCACGAAAGCGCCACTATAACAGCGGTAAAGCACTGCTAAAACTAGCGCTAACTTTACCGCTACCGCCTGCCCGCCCCAGTGTGAAAGTGGCCTTAGTGTGTAGTAGTAGTAAGAGGTTAGGAATACCTTTTATGCATCTAAAAATAACTTTAAATGTAGATTTCTTTATTTCCAGTTAGGAATAAGTGTCTCCATAACATAAGGCTGTATGTGTGCTATAAACCATCTGTATTGAACATACAGTACACCTAGGACTATTAAGGAATGATTTGTATGGCTCCACTCACTATCCTAAATGAGAAATGGACCCCTTGTTTTGTATTGTGATGGAAGTGAGATGCAAGGCCTCATGCACACTGGGCTTAAAGATCGCCACTTTTATAGGCGTTTGACGTTTTTTGTGTTTTTTTTTCAGCCTGTAAAAGCACCTCTATGTTAGCCTATGTGTCCATGCACACGTAGTCATTTACAAGCGTATATGAAGAAGAATATTTGCAGGTTGAAAAAATACCCATCACTTGTGTATTCAGGAGAGGAACCTTTGGACAGAAAAATTGCTTAAAGTGCCTAAACACTTGTAAAGGCGTCTAAACGCACCTAAATGCCACATGTTCTTAACGCTTGAGCATTTATTCAGTCCAATGGCTAGAATAAATGAACATTCTAGCTAGTGGAATTAATAAATGCTCAAACTCGTGACACGCCTAAACGCACGTGTAAAGCACAGCTTTAGGCGTGTTTTTTAAAGAAGTTTTTCTCCTGCCTGGAGAAAAGGCATTTAGGGGAGCTTAGTAAATGCTCAGTGAGACCTAAATCTGCTCTGGTTTAGGATGGCGGTGCTGTTCTTTGCAGTGGTTTGAAAAAGGGCTTAATGTTTTTTTTGTTTTTTTTTTAATAATATGTTTATTGATTTTTCAGAGAAGGTATCACAACATACAAACAACTCAATAATACTCTGTACAATAGAGCGTATGACAAAGATTACTCATACAGATACAGTTAAAAGTAAAAGTAATGCAAAAAATTTTTTAAAAATTGTTGCAACATTAACTTTGAAGGTAGTTTCATTACCATGGGACAGCACAAAGTATATAATAACTATAAATAATTAGACACAACACCAAAATACTTTAATGGGCTATAAAGGCCACGGCGTTTATTAAGGGTAACCCAAAATTTAAGAAAAAGTTTGGTGACGTTTCTTGTCGTGGCGGTAGGATTTGGTCTCGTCTAAATCCAGAGTGACTCGTAAATGATTCGAGGGGATTTACGGAAAAGAGGTCCGTCCTCTTTTTGAAGAAATTTTTTGTGCGGATTTCGACACGAAATGTG
>BLSH010444136.1:1516027-1549965 GCA_018402905.1 Glandirana rugosa | reverse complement strand
AGCGGTATGTGAAATCTCTAATTTCTGCTATCTGTCCTCAGAGCAACAGCACAGACAGCAGCAGTAAAGTAATCTATCTCAGGATGCAGGATCAGGTCTTAAAATGTCTCAAATCTGTCCCTCACGCTCTCAGCTTCCTTTCCCTACACTAACCCAAGGAGCATGTGACTGCAGCACTGTGACTCCAGCTTATAAAGAGGCTGGGTCACATGATGCACTGGCCAATCACAGCAATGCCATTAGTAGGCATGGCTGTGATGGCTTCTAAGGGCAAACCAGTGAAACACTTGTTGATTGGCTGCCCTGCAGCTTCTCAACACGTGGAGTAAAATAGCAGAACCCCGGACCGAACCCGAACGATTTTTGAAATGTCCGGGTCCGGGTCCGTGCCACGGACACCCGAAAGTTCGGTACGGACCCGAACGTTACAGTCCGGGTTCGCTCAACACTAGTTCTCAATCTTGGATTCTATTTGAGGCTCAAATAAGGAGTTGTTAAGTAGTGAGGTATTCAATCTCCACACAGTATGTTTGGGCAATTGATTAGGGACTGCTCGTTACTGGTGCATGGCCAGACCAAGTTATCACGCCAATTTTTGATTCTGTTATGGATTGAAGTAGATGTTTATCTGTAATGAATAGATCTATCCGAGAGTAAGATTGATGGGGAGTGGAGTAGAAGGTATAATCTCTTTCCAAGTCGTGTAAACATATCCAGGTGTCATACAAATCTTCTCTTTTTAGTAGTGCTGATAATGTGGAGGTTCTGTGTTTTGTGGGGCTAGTTGTATCGAGCGTGGGGTCAACAATGTTGTTAAAGTCTCCACAGATTATTAAAGGCGCGGACCTGTAAGGAACTAATTTCGAAATTAAGGTATTCTAAAATGTTCTTTGGGCTGTGTTGGGTGCATATATATTAACAATAGTGAGAGAACGATTGTCTATGGTTACTGATAGGATTAAGTATCTACTGTCCTCATCTGCTTCACTATGGTGTAACATGAAATTCACTGCTGTGCTAATGGCGGCCATAATGCCTCTTTTCTTTTAGTTGCGCTTGCAAAGAAACAATGGGGGTATTGTCTATGGCTGCAGGAGGGCTGTTTAAGCTTAGACAAATGGGTCTCCTGTACACAGAGGACATCAGTCTAGCATGCTAATGCTTCCTTTCATAGGGAATTCCATTTGAAGGGTGAGTTTAAACCCTTTACATTTATGGAGGCATGTACGCAGCCTATTACATTAGGGTGTGCACCCCAAAGCTCAAACACACACTACCAATCATTCACGATGTTCATTCAGAAAGGGAAGGGGTCGGTAAATTACATATTTACCATGCTGCTTCCCTTCCTAAAACATCCCCACAGCAACAGTTGGTGGCAGAGGAGAAGAGGGAAGCCAGCAGAGGGGATGAGCCAGGGCAGTAGGGGGAATCTGCATCCCAAGGGGTGATTAGGGTGTGCCTTGGCACACCCTGTGCGCATGTCTATGTATGGAGGTGAATGAGGTGGCTATATTAGATGGATTGAATTTAGGGTGCTGTTGAGTGGAGAGAGATTATACCTTTGAATTATCACAACTAGATACCTTAATAGATATAGAGAGAGTATATATCGTGCTACGTGTGGGTGTAGGGGAAATTGGGGTAGCTGCCACACTGACAAACAAACAATTTGTTATAGGAATAGAAAAAACAGAGTGTATAAGAAATTAAATACATGATGATACGTTGAAGTTCAGCATAGTCCCAATTGTGCAAAAATGCAATATGTGCAGCTGAAGGTGCAAAAAGTGCAAATCTTGTTCTGTTCAAATGTGACAACAGGGTAAACAAACATCAGGTGTGAAATTCCGTGACATCCACCACCATTTTGTTGCGCTTACCAGACGGTAGATGTAATAGCGCCTGAATGAACGAGGAAGGTCTAGGGATCCAGGACACCACCTCCTGAAAACAATCCGGATGGGGATAAACAGAATACACTCCAATAGCGGATACACTGTGATGGATAAGGATGTATTCAGCAGTTGAGAGAGGTCTTCACCAGTGGGGAGGTCTCAAAATGGTTTAGGACACATGTAACAGAGAGCCTCACATAGTGTAAAATCATTAAAAGTAGTGCACTTACATAGGTCAGAAAAAACGAGCTCAGATCATGTAACCTCCGGCAAAAAAGTGAAGCCCGGCGGTTTGGGGTCAGCAGCTCTCAACATGTTTCGTCCTAATAGACATTGTCTAGGGGTCTATTCAAAGTGGTGGTGGATGTCACGGAATTTCACACCTGATGTTTGTTTACCCTGTTGTTTACCCTGTTGTCACAGAACAAGGTTTGCACTTTTTGCACCTTCGGCTGCACATATTGCGTTTTTGCACAATTGGGACTATTATGAATTTTAACGTATCATCATTTATTTAATTTCTTTAGATAGCTTAATAGAACAGATATTAATAACACACAGTAAAAATATTTGTGATAGTAGATAAGGTATACGGTACGTATAACAGATCGTAATGAGCGCTTCATTGTTTTTTAAATCCACCTCAACATATTCTGTCTAGCTATAGATGTAGCACCCTCCTGTCACGGATCACGCCCGCCCACGGCGACTAGCTAACCGCAACATGCGTTCCGTGATTGGGGGTATATGAGGGAATAAGGGGGAACGTATACTGAACAGTAAGACTTTGCTGTGCTTTCACAGCCCGCACTACCTTTGCCCACCACTAGAGGGAGACTTCACTCCAATCCAGCTGGCTGACCACACATAGACAGATACAAATCTTACATACAATCTGGTGCAATCTAAGGGTTGGGGAGCAGTCTAGCAATTAGTACACACTTCTAGGGTTTCTCTCTAGCTATCCTGCAAGCTAAAACCCCGGTGCTAATCACTCTTTCCACTGTCCACACACCCGACCCACAATAAACGATAGCCTGCCACCACCCAACAGTTTGTCCGCAGACTGATCTGCTGGCCCACCACACACACACAGATCTCCGTCTGACAGATCTGTTAATTTACAATCTGCATGCAATCTGCCCACACACAGAGCAATTGCATACCGATTGGCACGTAGCTTAAACTGAGTATTTAGGCACTAAAATACAACAATCTCTCTAGAGATATGAGTCCTAGCTTAGTACACAGAAGCCACTTATTAATTTTAGCATTTAAAATCCTGAAAGTGGGCAGTGTATAAAATATATACAGTTGTATGCAAATGTTTAGGAACCCCTGACAATTTCCATGATTGTCATTTATAAATATTTGGGTGTTTGGATCAGCAATTTCATTTTGATCTATCAAATAACCGAAGGACACAGTAGTATTTCAGTAGTGAAATGAGGTTTATTGAATTAACAGAAAATGCGCAATATGCATCAAAAGTTTTGATAGTTGCCGATCATGGACAGCTCACTTCAAATCACCCCACAGATGTTCAATGATATTCAGGTTTTAACAACAACTATGCCTTTGGTCTTCCATTTTGCTCACTATGTTCCTCACAGTGGACACTGACAGCTTATATCTCTGCAATAACTTTTTGTAGCCTTCCTCTAAAGCATAATCTAGAACAATCTTTGTTTTCAGGTCATTTGAGAGTTGTTTTGAGCCCCCCATGTTGGCACTCTTCAGAGGAGAGTCAAAGAGAACAACAACTTGCAATTGGCCACCTTAAATACCTTTTCTCATGATTGGATGCACCTGTCTATGAAGTTCAAGGCTTAATGAGCTCACCAAACCAATTGTGTGTTCCAATTAATCAGTTACAGGTATTAAAATCAACAAAATGACAAGGGTGCCCAAATTTATGCACCTGTCTTCGTTTTGATGCATATTGCACATTTTCTGTTAATCCAATAAACCTCATTTCACTACTGAAATATTACTATGTCCTTCGGTTATTTGATAGATCAAAATGAAATTGCTGATCCAAACACCCAAATATTTATAAATGACAATCATGGAAATTGTCAGGGGTTCCTAAACGTTTGCATACAACTGTACAAAGAAAGAAGTAGTTACAAAAAATACAAAAAGATAAACAGACAATACATAAAATTGGAATTCGCAAAGAAAATAAAAAGGGATAAAAACAAAAATAAACTTTACCGAAGTTTATCCTTTCGTAGAAGCATACGGGAACATAGGGGACTCCCCAGTTTAGAACTGGCTTTGTGAGAGAACCCCGTCCATATCTCTCTCAGGCTCCCCAGTTTATTGGAATATGGATGTGGGCTGGACGTTAGCCCCTGGCCAATCAACCCGGGGGGGGGGGGGGTGTTCCTGTCCCAGCCCACAGGATGTTTTGTGTTCTGAACATACTAGAGTCAAATTGGGCCAGAATAGCTCTGACCGCTGGGTTCTGGATAGGATTTCTGACACCAGCAGATTGCTCTGATCGCAACAGTACCAGTCACCGCCTACCTGCGCAATCCAGCACCATCGAATGGTTTTGCGTGATTTGCTAAGATTCTACACACGCTATAAATACTGAGTGATATGTATTCGTAGCCCTCCATGTGTATGATCAAAAGGAATTATTTTAATCTCTCTGCCGCTAATATTTCAGCTTTTATGAGAGATAAAATGTATTCTTTTGATCTGTTGATACTAATCAAAGCTTGTAGACTCTCTAAGGCCTTCTCATGCCCCCTGCCAACACCTGTAGCCAACAAGGCTAGAACTTCTGCTTGAAGGTCCAAGAAGGTGACAACTTATGTTTATTCTGATTGGGAACTCTTATTAGCATCTAGGTGTCAACTTGATCCTTAGAGCTGGCTTTGTCCTATTTACATGTTAATGACAGACCATGTGTGCATGGCTGACATTGAATACTATATTTTTAATAACACAGAATTAAACTACATCTATGATTACACTACTTCTACAGATCACATCACATCTCGCTAAGGCAACACTATCTGACGCGTACATTTATGTTACACCTCCTAGTTAGGTTGCTAGGATATTTTTAATTTTTGGTTCCTCTGTAATTAGTGGAGCAGTTGTAAATTTCTTTGGGCTGCACTGTTTCACATGAATAAGGTATGACTGTTTCCCCTGTATTCAGGAGGATTCTAGAATCATAGTGGGCTGGAAAGTCAAATAGGCAGTCTGAATATTTAAGAGACTTCAGCCAATCCTTGGGTAGGTGTGCCCAGTTGGTGACTGAAGAGCACATAAAGAGTCTATGGCCTGGAGGAGCCCACAGCCCAAGAAACTCTGCCTCTCTGGGCAGACTGCTGCAGTTTGCTACATGTTCATTGAGGTGCCAGCTGTGACATAGCTGGGGAGCCTAATTCTAAAACCCTCTTTGAAGCTAATTGCTGAAGGGTATTACCCAGAAGGAGATGGTCAAGAGGATAGCTACCTAGCGGAAGCACCTGTAAGAAATCTTCCTTGCCGAAGAGTCACAGAGGAGCTAGGTAGAAGTTGCCCCCTGGACATTGCAAGAAAGAGACATTGCCAACAGATCAAGGAATCTTTGACTGTTATTAGAAGGTCAAGGGACATATTGATTGAAGAGGGAGAGATCCACTGAAATTCACATTAAAGACTATGACTGCTTTTAAAATGCCATAGATCTGCCTTGCTGCTTTTACAGGGCCAGCAATTCCGTAACTGCCAAAAGGCTGCTCTTAAAACAGTAGTAAACTGCAGCCTTTAAAAAAAAAAAAAAAAGTTATAATGTGCTAGTATGCATCACATATTAGCACATATTGTGAAACTTGTGAAACAAAGCCCTCTAGCGGCGCATTGTCACCGCTGACAGGGCTTCCATCTTCACCTGGTAATCATTTCGGGCTGACAAGCTCCAGTCCTTTGATTGGACGAGCCCCATCACATGACTTAGCTTTCCTCCTTGATTTTTTTTTCTTAAACAGCTGCCATTGATTACTATTGGTCTCTGGCAGCTTTGGACTCCTGAATGTGACAGAGTGCAAAGCACCTTTGCTTAATAAATTTGCAGAGTTCATTTTTACTCGAGGCATCTTTAAAACAGGTGCTGGCACCTATCCACTGTGCAAGCTGCATTTGTTTTTGTGCCTGAATCTGCCTCAAGCTATGTGCTGCCAGCCTATAGAAGTGGATGCAGACACAACAGCTGCATGGTCACATCTGCATGTCAAAATCTGACAGCCATGCAGGAGCGGCTGCATGACCCCAACTCTGACTGTGCATATGGTGTCATGCAGCCGCACCTGCATGGCTGTCAGATTTTGACAAGTGGCTGTGTCCATGTAGTAACCGAGTCTGCATTAGCCTCTATAGGCTGCGTGCATGCAGCTCGGGTGAATGAAGGTGCAAAAATAAAGGCAGCACACACAAAGGATGGGTACAAGTGGCTGTCTGAACGAAACCTTAAGGCACAGCCATATCACTGATTTTTAAATGGGCAAAAATGAGGCTGATTTTACTAAATAAATTGACAATCTTCATTCAAAAATTGTGTGAATATTCAATTCAGTTATCCAATTGTGTGAAAAGAAAATTCCTCATCAATCTGTAGATGCTTTCCACGTGATTGGCTAAATTAAGTAAATATCCACAACAATTTTAGAGTGAAGATTCTCAACTGCTTTAGTAAATCAGCCTCCCTAAGTCTAGGGAAACCATGAAATTTCAATCACATTTTAGGTGTTGCTTAAATCAGTCTAGGTTATTACCATCTACTTTTTCCTATATTTTCTATTTCAATATTGTAAAACTTATATACATATACAAAATATATCTCTCTGTTTGCAGAACTGTGATCTTCCCCCAATATTAAATGGACATGGTTCCTTCACTGTTTTTGTCCCAAGTAACAAGGCTGTGGATTCTTTAAGAGATGGAAGATTGATATATCTTTTGACTCAGGTAGGCGTCCATTTCTAAAATGTATTTATGTTTAGTGCTATATAACAAATTTAAAGAACATTTGGATGGAGTAGTGAGGGAATAGAAGCACAAGGTTTTTATTGCTGACCATAAGGAGATTTGCTCTCTTTCAATGTCCTGATTGATAATGTCACCAGGAATGAAAGTGAGGTTAAATCCAAACTTTTCAGCTACCACCAAAACAAGAAAAGATGGGAAATCTTACAATGAAGACACTTGTTTCCATGACAACTCTCTACAAGGGGATTTCCCTCACTTTTAGATATACTTTGAATTTACACAATTATGTGTTCTTCTATTGCATAGACCATAGCAAGATGCACACACTGTTGGTTTTGATGTATACCTGGTTTTGTAGAAAGGTGTATGGACCTTGGGCAGCGCTTATCCTCTGGTATATAGTGCTATGTGCAGCTGCTGCTGTAGCCCAGTTGCTGTGGGAAAACGTGGTATATGTGAACAAATTACATTTTGTGTGTTCAAACAGCGCTTGCAATTTATATTGGTCCCCCTATTTCATACTTATATTGATGTATGATTTCATATGAATACAATAATTAAATACATAGAAAACAATAAGAGTTATGTAAACATGATATAGTTCCAAATGGAATACAAATAAAGTGCTGTGCTCTGTGCAAAAAAAGTTTTTTGATTTCTTTGGTGTGCAGTCCCAAATGGTTTGATACTTCTTCAGATCCTTATCCGTAGTGCAAATCTTTAAACTTAAAGTGCTCGTGCTGTATTTGAGTGCTGAATTGTGATAAATAATATCTCAGGGTATTGTGCCCTGCTTACCAGATTCCTTTGACTCTCCAACCGTACGGTGTGGAGAAGTCAAACACGCTTTAGGTCTATAATCCGACCTGTGGATATTGGCGTCCTCTCCCTCCTCTCACTCTTTTCGCGGTTGTTATTCCATATATAGGTAGAAAAAGGAAGAACTCATTGTGTACCTCTTTAAACGCTTTATTGGCCAATTTTTCACAGTGCAAACATCACAAAATAAAATTTAAGGGTTACTGTGATTGCTCTGAGATCTGTTAGCGCTGGTGCTCAGCTGCACTTCCTGCCTGCAGATCAACACCGATGACGTCACAGGAAGTGACGAAATGCTTCAGGTGACACAAGGTGCGAGAGGCCACGCTGTGTTGATCTGCAGGCAGGAAGTGCAGCTGAGCACCAGCGCTAACAGATCTCAGAGCGATCACTGTAACCTGCAAATTTTATCTTGTGATGTTTGCACTGTGAAAAATTGGCCAATAAAGCGTTTAAAGAGGTACACAATGAGTTCTAACCTTTTTCTACCTATATATGGTATAACAACCGCGAAAAGAGTGAGAGGAGGGAGAGGACGCCAATATCCACAGGTCGGATTATAGACCTAAAGCGCGTTTGACTTCTCCACACCGTACGGTTGGAGAGTCAAAGGAATCTGGTAAGCAGGGCACAATAACCTGAGATATTATTTATCACAATTCAGCACTCAAATACAGCACGAGCACTTTAAGTTTAAAGATTTGCACTACGGATAAGGATCTGAAGAAGTATCAAACCATTTGGGACTGAAATAGCACTCACATACGGACTGCACACCAAAGAAATAAAAAAACTTCTTATTGTTTTCTATGTATTTAATTATTGTATTCATATGAAATCATACATCGATATAAGTATGAAATAGGGGGACCAATATAAATTGCAAGCGCTGTTTGAACACACAAAATTTAATTTGTTCACATATACCACTTTGATGTATACCTACTTACGTACATTATAGGGAAATATTGTAAAAAAAAATGTTTTCCTTTATTTCAATGCAACTGGTCCCACAAAGGTGCTTCATCAATGCACTTTGACTTCATCCCGTGTAATGCAGGACTAGCCGTACTGCATTGTAAGTGAGGACAGCAAAGCCCTGCCCAGGTCTGACAAAAATAGGTGATCACCGGCTGCTGGGAGAGCAAAGGATAATATAAGTAAAGCTGAGACAAAAAATTAGCATTTAACCTTTGCAGTGTGGGGGCCCACTTTTATGGTAGTTTAGAACTTTTCCTTGAGTTCAGCTTTAATGAATAGTATGGTATATCAGTATGGAGCTGCTATAGAAGTAACAAAACCACTTTAGAACTCTACAGATTCAGAGAACAAGTGGGGGTAGAATACAGTGTTCCTAGGATAAGTATAAAAATATACTAAATTCTTACAGAGCAGCTTGACTGCTGTAGAGACTTCTGTTTGACCATAAAAATAATCAATATATTTCATAGGATTTCTTAATGGCCTTCCATTAATTGGAAACTGACTGCACTGGCACCTTTATGACTATTTGAATATGAACACCTCCTGGGCTCACTGTTTAGCCTTAACAGAATACATTTGATGATTATGTGCAGCACACAACTTGTGCTTATATACCCTTATAAAATATACTATGAGAGCGACAACTTTAAATGGTAAAGATTATTTTAATTTTTAGTAGATGATGCAGAGTTAAATGACCTGATCATTTATTTAATTTTGGGGGAATTCCATAATTAAGACATCTGTACTTGTGTTTCTGGGTTTACACCCTTGTTGTGGTCATTATGGGGACTTTCCACTCATCCAGTTTTTTTTTTTTTTACTTTCCTTTATGGAGAATACATAGGGAAGAGATGAAACTAGGAAAGGAAAAAAACCAAATGCTTAAATCTTTCAGGTGGAGTGAGAATTATGGCAGGGAGGTGCCGCCGTTCGAATATCCATAACCTATAAGAGGCCAGGGGCTAACGCCAACCAGACTCCACCTATATCTAAAATATAATTTAGGATAAACTGGACAATTAATATGTCACTAGCAGTTCATAGATCAGATGAAATGGATGTTAAAAAGGTGTTCAGTTCTAATGTATTTGTACTTATAAAACATATTGTTACTATTTCAGGCTAAACAGAAACTGTTGGAATTGGTGAAGTATCACATCTCTTCTGTAGCCTCGGTAAGTATATTATATCAGTATATCATTAATTTTATGAATGTATGTCTTATAAAAGATTTTAAAAATGTTTATACAGACATGCATATCACATTAAACTGGTTGTAAAGAGGAAAGTTTTTTTTTTTTTACCTTCATGCATTTTAAGTGCATTGGGGTACCATCTAAAATGAACAGCCATATAAAATGTGCCAACGTTCTGTCTGTTGTGCATTGTGGTAACACAAGCAATACTGCTATGCAGCAGCATGTATCCAGCCTAATGGAAAGGCCCACTGAATCTTGGATAAAACTCTACAGACAAAAATGAACATATGAAATTAAAGGTATTTCTTTAGTTGTTGTTCACAGGCACAGATTTCTGTTATTCTGTTACAATTGGTTTATATGCAGTCGCTTAGAGGAAGATTTGACATTGGCAAACACAAAGCCATTGGCTAGCCAGGTGTATCCTTTCCCACTCCCGGCATGCTTCAGCATTTATTCTTCAATCAATACATCTACATGCTGCTGAGTTGGGCTCTCCAAGCAGCTATCCAGATTGGCTAATCCTCTGCAACACCTTGGAGGCTATACCCAGACCCCACTGAACAGATGATTGCCTAGAATGCGTCACTGTAACCCTAGTGGTGCTTTCCAAACCTTCGGATAATGAATTAGTTAGCAACAGAGTGTCTTCCAAGTTCAGATTCATGGCACAGCCTCTGGTGTGATCCAGCCTCTGACGACTCCTAAAGAATACATCATTTGAGATGAGCAGTGGTAGCTAATACACTATTTGGTAACAGTTAAGGCCCCATTACTCCCCTATTCTGTTGATTCCTGCAGAAAGGGTTAACATGCTGAGAAACTATATGCTGCATCATTAACTTGAGTATTACATGGGCACACTCTTCGCTCTGTTCCCTATGCTAGATTTTTTGGTTATATTGCAAATATGATCAGGGCCGCTGATAAGGCCGTACAGCCTTCCTGTACTGGGCCCAGACCCTATCAGTGCAAAAGGGGGGCCTGGGCACCTGCTGAGCAGGAGATCCAGCTGTACTGTTTTATTGCAGAAATAGATCTTCTTCTGCCTCCCTATTCAGCGCTGCCAGCATTTCCTCTTCTTTCTCCCTCTGGCTGCACCACAGGGGGATTGGTTCTAGCACATGCACCCCTTCCATCTGCTCCCCATGCCCCAGTGTGCCCCTATCCCCTGCAGTGCTTCCGTCTTCCCTCCTCTCCTCTCCTGCTGGCAGCTGCTGCAGGCACACAGGTGGATGTTTTAGGATGGAAAGCAGGGGATGGGGCCAGTAAATATGTAATTTATTGGCTCCTTCCATTCCTGCATGAACACAGTGAGCAATCTGTACCAATTACTCCTGTGTCCATTCATCACTAAAGCATAGTAAACTATGTTTACTATGCTTCTGTTTGTGAATGAGCAGGAAGCCTCCAAGTGCTTCCTATTCATTAATCTGTGCAGCTGAGCATACAGAGAAAGGGACTGGTAAATCTATGCCCTCAAGGAAAGGGTGCCCTGTCAAGTAGGCTGTGCCCTGTGATTTCTAACAGCAGGCCTGAATATGATTGCTGACTCTGAATGCAGAGGCTGTAAGTGCAGTTCTGTGCCTTCTCATCCAGAATCTTTGTCTGAAATTCCTGCAGCTATAGCACCCTCTATGCCTTCTGCAGCAGATGTACTGTCTGAAGATAGATTTTGTGATGGAATCCGGACACCCTGACTGGATATCTCCACCAAGAAGCTGCTTCCCAAGCTCTGGAACACAAGGCCAGTGCATCTGGTTATAGTTACTCCAAGAACTAGGCAACACCAGTTTTTGGAGTAAACCAAAAAAAATGTTTATTTGAACAAGAATACAGGCTTTTATACACTTGAGAAGGACATTTCCCCCTCCTGATCAGATTACCCTAAAAATACAACTTGTACACGGGGATATAATTACAACAACAGACATATACTATAAACATGACGTGAATTAGCCAACTGTATGACTCAGAGGTCTGACCTTCAAGGTCAGCCTTACCGTCTTCTAGCTCACAAACTACAATACACATTATCATAAGTATAAACACAGAAAACCTTCAGACAATAGCAGAAGCCCCCAGTAGCAGACGGACCGTCTCCTACATTGAAAACCATGGAATCCACATCCAAGCAATGCTTTGATTAATCAGGGATTGCAGATGGCATGGCAACAGTCTGCAAAGCTCATACAATGTTCCCTCATTCTGATACAGTGGAATTAATGTATCATAGATTTCTGGACAGATATTGATAAATATTACTGTCCCATTTGAAGTAATCCAAACCACATTCTTAGCGTTCATTATTTGCTTGGTCACCCTATGCCCCCAATAGACACAGGGTGTCTTACACATAAGCGGGCATGGGAAGCTGAAACAAAGGTCTCCCTTATCAAACCAGGGCCCATAGTCAGTAGGCAAGAGGCTAGCATTCAGTCCCCTCCAAAAGCCTCTGTCCCTGGTAAGTCTACCATAGATCTCACAAGCCCTTTTTTGGATGTGTTTGTTCCTGAGGAGCCTCAGACAGCTGAAATAGTTCCAAGGCTAAAAAGACTATCCACATTTATCAATGCTGTGAAAGTCAAATTTAAAATGGAACAGCCTGTAGCTTCTCCTAGTAGTGTTACTACTCTGGGATCCCTGAAAGGGCTCAAGACTATAAAAAACTTTCTTGGTATAGTCCTTCAGCCCCTTTTATATGGAGACTGGAGCACCCCTGACAAATTATTTACTCCTCCCAAGATTAGAGTGGGGGGTGGAGCTTCCTAATTATCGGCCACTGTGGAAATTTACTATGCTTGCTGTGACCTGCTTATAAAATTAGGGGGTCAATTTGGTTCAGTGATTGAATTAGGCTTAAAGTAGAACTATGGGCAAAACTTTTTTTTTCATTTTGGATAGAGTTAGGGAGGGTTATAACCGCTGTCAGATTTTTTTTTTTTCGCCATCTCTGTCCAATTGTGGAGATTTTCCTTCACTTCCTGTCCCATAGCCAAACAGGAAGTAAGAGGCTATCTCTGCAAATTAAAATAATTTTTCGGGGACCTCAGCTCACCAGAACTAGTGTCCCCATTGGAAAATGTCTCATCTATTACTTTTCTGGGGACAACCCAAAAATTGGGGTTTTCTTTTTACTTTCATTTTCAATGATAATGGTAAACAGGAAAAATGGAGCAGGTGAATCTCCTTAATGGGGACACAGACAGCAATAAAAACTGATCCCTCTCAACTCTGTCCAAAACTAAAAAAAAAAAGTTTTGCCTTTAGTTATACTTTATTGTCGATAAAAAAAATGCTTTATCTTTGACTGCGAGGGAATGGTAAATTTGTTCATTGTGCGATTCTGGTTTGTTTCTTTTAGGTCACTTTGGATAGATTAATTATAATGCCACATATTCTGACTACCTCAAATGAGATTATAAAGATAAATGTGACTCGGGAGGTAAGTAAACTAGTGTCTTATTTATTTCACAACTTCCTTTTTTTGTCCTCGGTATACTATAGTTTTTTACTTTCTTGGAATCGGAAACATTGATGTTCCAGGGTTTCAATATAGATTGCAAAAACTATGATTTTTCCTAGTTCTGTGAACTTGATTTACTTTGTAGAAAAAGTTCAAGCATATCAGAGACTTACAGCATTGGTTCTGAAGTTTTGATGTATTTTTGTTCAAAAATGCATAATGAATGCTGTATTTGGTACATATTACTCTTCCGTTCACTGACAGACACAGCCTTCTTTTGACACGTGGGGTTATGCTCATCTCACTAGGAGTAGACTAGGCAAAAACAAACAAAAGCATAGGCTGGCCCCTCCCAGGGGGCTGTCCTCACCTTAGCATATAATCCCCCAGCTCTGCATAGCACATCAGTTTCTAATTGCCTAGTGCAAGGAGTAGACCTGGTTCCCTATGGGATTTGCGGTCTCCTGAAGAGTATTTCTGATGAAGACTGCTATCAAGAAGCCGGCTGGTGGTATAGAGGATATCTCGAATCCAAAACTTTCCCCAGTCCGGCCGACACTATGCGAGCTACCCTTAGCAGGGGTCCGCCGCATATCGCCCGATCCATGCGGGTGGCCAGTGGCTAAAACCCACTAGAGCCCAGTGACGGGTCCGCCTGTCCAGAGGCCTGGCCAGCAGCATGCCTCTCTATGGGGAGGTAAGTCTGCTCCGGGTGGCTACCCGCTGCACCCGTCGGATTGGTGAGTGGACCCCTCTTCCGCCCCAGGGCGCGGAGAGCGGCACCTGAGCAGCTTCTAAGGCAGCCGGCCGGGGGAGGGACCGTTAGTTGGGACACACGGGGTGGTACCCCTTTGAGGATTATCTCCCCCCCCACTCCCCCCCCCGCAGTACCACACCTTGCACTGACCATTCGGAGCATTGCGTTAAGCGGTTTGCCGCCATTCGGTGTGGATCACCGTGCCTTGCACTGACCGTTCGGAGCACTGCGTTAAGCAGTCAACTGCCATTCGGTGGATCACCGCTCGTTCGCCGCCGACCGCGCCATTATTCCTGTTAAGCTCTTCTTGTAGTGAATGGCAGCTTCCGTTTGTTTGGTAACCATGTGGTTTTCAGCCTGTCCTCTGGCGGCCCCCAGTGGGCGTTTTTGGTACTACACACGTGTCATAGGAAGTGTTTTTAAGGACCAAAGGGATACTTCCGGTTTCACTTCGACAACGTGGCTGACGCTCGGATGCAGGCTCTTGGAGTGCAGTGGGTTGTTTGGCATTTGCTCATTCCGGTCACAGTGCTGAGGCATCGTAAACCGCAAGTATAGCTGGCTCTCCCTGGGTGCTGGTAGCGGTGGGTGCAATCCTCCCGGGTCTCCCTGGCTGATTGGTGGGGTAGAGGTGGTGGTCACACAGTGGGGGTGCCGGAGGGCTGGGATGTCAGAGGCCGGCAATGCTATGGCAGGGGTACCTGCGGATCTACAATCCACTCCAGGAACCTTGGTGTCCTTGGAACAGCTGAGGGCGGTATTTGGGGAATTCTTTCCCCGGGCGGGGGACCCAGTTCTGGGGGGCCCCAAGAAACGCCCACCCCCCCTCAGTCCTCAGGGGAGGATTCAGATCCTGAAAGCACCTCGGTGGTCACACCTGTGGTCCTATCAGAGGGTGAACTGCCCTCAGACGGCGAAGGTGATCAGGAGGCTCCCTTTTCGAGTGATAAAGCGATAGTGGCCGCTCTGATCGCTGATATCTGCAACTCCATGCGGCTTGACCAAGCAGGGGAGTCGCATGAGTCCGCATATGTTTGTGGACCACTTAAACCCCCTAGGTCCCCTAGGGCTTACCCTTATGATCAGGTGTTTGTACAGGCGGTGTTCAAGGAATGGCTACGGCCATTCCTTTGCCTTTCCTAAGAGCTTTGCTGTTCGCTACCCCTTTGAGGGTAGCTTTACTAAGAGATGGGCTTCCCCAACGGTGGACCCCCCAGTGGCCCGTCTGCATAAGGCAACGACCATTCCCTCATATGCCATGCTGCCTTGGACCTTCTTCCCATATTGTCAAAAATGTCTGTTTTTGCAATTGTTATCAGGCGGGTGCTGTGGCTCCGCTTTTGGTCGGGTGACCAGGCTTCAAAGAAAGCTCTTGCAGATCTTCCCTTTCAGGGAGGGCATCTGTTTGGCCCACAGTTGGATGAAATCATTAAGGATTTCACGGGGGGGGAAGAGTACTTTCCTTCCAGAGCCGAAGCAGCGGGATGTTCGCTGTAGGCAAGGCCCTGTTTCTTCAGGTCAGAAGAAGTTTTTTCGGACGCCCGGCTCAGCGGGTAAGGGCTTCAAGTCCGGTAAGGCTGCCGCCGGGCACAGTAAAAAGCCTTGGCAGCCTAGGTCCGAAAAAGCGAAGGATAAATCAACCTCCGCATGATGGGTTGCCCCCGCCCGACTTACGGGTGGGGGGGGGGGCGGTTGCTGGGGTTCACAGACAGATGGACTGCCCGCATCACAGATCGGTGGGTACTGGAGGTGGTGTCCTCCGGGTACAGGATAGAATTCATCTCTCTGCCCCCAGAAAGGTTCTTCCCTTCAAACTTGAGACTCCTTCAGGGGCGTCGGTAGGCGCTGCTAGGCGCCGTTCGGGCGCTAGCCGAACAGGGAGTGATTGTACCGGTACCCACGGGGGAAAGATTTTGTGGGTTTTACTCAAACCTCTTTGTGGTGCCCAAAAAGGGCAGTGTCAGGCCAGTTCTGAAGACGAAGAGATTCAGGATGGAGTCCATCCGCCCGGTCGTGGCCGCCCTGCACCAAGGGGAATTCATGGCGTCCCTGGATATCAGGGACGCGTATCTCCATGTTCCAGTTTGTCACAGTCACCAGCGTTTTCTACGCTTCGCAGTGGGGGATCTGCATTACCAGTTTGCGGCACTTCCCTTCGGGTTTGCCTCATCTCCCTGAGTGTTCACCAAGGTGGTGGCCCCTATGCTAGCGCTGCTGAGGCAGAGAGGTATTGCGGTAGTAGCATACCTCGACGATTTACTCCTGAGAGCAGAGTCTGCTACAGCTCTGGAGGAGAACGTGACAATTACGGTGTCCACGTTAGAGGAGTTTGGTTGGCTAATCAAACTGCAGAAGTCATCATTGACTCAATCCTGCTGGCTGGTATATCTGGGTCTGATTCTGGATACGGTTCAGGCAAGGGTGTTTTTACCACCGAGCAAGCTCCTGACACTTCAGGCGGCAGTGCGAACCCTGCTATCATGCCAGTGGTCCTCCTTACGGTTCTGTATGCGGGTGTTGGGGCTCATGGTGTCGACTTTCGAAGCGATACCTTACGCCCAGAGTCACACGCGGCTCTTGCAGAAGGCGATTTTGTCGCAATGGGACAAATCTCCCCTATCCCTAGACAGACTGATCAGGTTGGACCATCAGTCACGAGGATCCTTGATTTGGTGGATTCGGGCTCCGGCCCTAAAGTTGGGGGAAATGTTTTCTCCCCCTGAATTGGTCGATAGTAACGACGGATGCCAGCCTATTGGGCTGGGGAGGGGTCCTGGGTCAGTTCTCTGCCCAGGGTCGTTGGTCAGCGCAGGAAGCTTGTCTTCCAATAAATGTACTGGAACTGAGAGCGATCAGACTTTGTCTGTCCCATTGGTCAGAAAGGCTGCGAGGCCTCCCTGTCTGGGTTCAGTCGGACAATGCCACGGCTGTGGCTTATGTGAACCATCAGGGCGGAACAAGAAGCTCAGCAGCAGCCACAGAGGCGGCTCTGATCCTTCGGTGGGCAGAACTTCACGTGCCAGCTCTCTCTGCGATCTGCATCCCAGGCGTGGGAAATTGGCAGGCAGACTTTCTCAGCCGCCGGACTCTGGATCAGAGGGAATGGTCCCTACATCCAGAAGTGTTCTGCCAGATTTGCCTCAAGTGGGGCACACCAGAGGTGGACCTCATGGCCTCCAGGTTCAATCACAAAGTACAGACCTTCGTGTGCAGAACAAAAGATCCGCTGGAGGTCGCCTCGGATGCTCTGGTTGCGCCCTGGGGTCGCTATCAGCTTCTGTACATCTTTCCTCCTCTAAAGCTTCTACCGCGGGTTCTGCGCAGGATAGAAGCAGAGGGAATCCCGACAATCCTTATAGCACCGGATTGGCCTCGGCGCCCTTGGTACGCCGACGTAGTATGGATGGTGACAGATGTTCCGTGGCGTCTTCCACTTCACGAAGACCTACTGTCTCAGGGGCCCATCTTGCACCCTGCTTTACTCTCGCTGGCTTTGACGGCTTGGCTATTGAGTCCCAGGTGTTGAGGGATAGGGGTGTCTCAGACTCCGTGATCCCTACTATGATTGGAGCACGTAAGGATACCTCACGTAAGATTTATCATAGGACCTGGAAGGCCTATATTACCTGGTGCGAGGGAGGGGGTTGGAACCCCCCGCTCTTATATAGTGTCCAGAGTGCTGACTTTTTTGCAGCAAGGACTGGACAAGAACCTGGCGTTAAGTACGCTTAAGGGTCAGATTTCGGCCCTGGCAGTTCTCTTTCAATGGCCCTTGGCGTCTCATTCATTGATCCGTACATTTGTACAGGGGGTACGTCATGTGGCTCCTCGGATACGGTCGCCTCTGGCACCGTGGGATTTGAATCTGGTGCTTTCTGTGCTGCAGAAGCCACCATATGAAAAGATCAGGGATATTCCCTTGCGACTGTTGTCGCAGAAAGTGGCTTTTCTGGTTGCTGTCACATCCGCTAGGCGGGTGTCTGAGTTAGCAGCGTTATCCTGCAAGTCACCTTAATTGGTCCTTCAGAAGGACAAGGCGGTTTTGCGACCTTCCCCTTCGTTTCTTCCGAAGGTGGTTTCTTCTTTTCATTTAAATGAGGATATTGTTCTTCCCTCATTGTGCCCGCACCCGTCACATCCCAAAGAAGTTGAACTGCATTCTTTGGATGTGGTGAAGGCTTTGCGGGTGTATTTATTTTCTACAGCTTCTTTTCGGAAGTCTGATTCTTTATTTGTGCTGATGGAAGGGTCGCGCAAAATCATGGCGGCCTCGTCAGCTACCATTTCTCGTTGGATAAGGAGGACCGTGACTCTCGCATATGAGATTCGGGGCAAGGTTCCCCCGTTTCCAGTCACGGCTCATTCCACCAGGGCAGTTAGTACTTCCTGGGCGTTTAGACACCAGGCCTCGGTGTCTCAGGTGTGCAAAGCGGCTACTTGGGCCTCAGTGCACACGTTTACTAAGTTTTACAAAATTGATGTTTCAGCATCTTCGGATGCTGCTTTTGGCCGCAAAGTATTACAATCGGCAGTATAGGCGCGGTGAGCGCCGCCTGAGAGGGCGTTTTTCTGTTGGGTACAGTTGTTATAGTTTGCCCACCCCTCTTGATTGGCACAGCTTTGGGACGTCCCCACGTGTCATAAGAAGGCTGCGTCTGTCAGTGAACGGAAGAGTAAAAGGGATTTTATTATAACTTACCCTAAAATCCTTTTCTCTGAGTTCACTGACAGACGCAGCACCCACCCCTCTGCGTTGAGTTTGTACGGTTTGTTACCAACTGATGTGCTATGCAGAGCAGGGGGATTATATGCTAAGGTGAGGATGGCCCCCTGGGAGGGGCCAGCCTAAGCTTTTGTTTGTTTTTGCCTAGTCTACGCCTAGTGAGATGAGCATAACCCCACGTGTCATAAGAAGGCTGCATCTGTCAGTGAACTCAGAGAAAAGGATTTTACGGTAAGTTATAATAAAATCCCTTTTTTTAAAGCATCTCATTTATGACTGTGAAGAGGACATTTCTAGGAGGCAAATATTATAATGTAAGAAACCAAATTAGGCTTCATGTACACTCTGCCTACATTTATTGCGACCACAGGAAAATGCAAAATGCTGCAAAATCGCGTCTTGAATTTGACATGGTTTACGCTTTTGCCACGGCCGGCGGTCAAAATGTTCCTATCCTGAACACGATTCTTCTGCATTCAGGAGAGGGAGGTTGAAGCTCTCCTAACCGCAGCAGCTTCTAAACTCTGCTAAAAGCCTATGTGAACATAGACACATAGGCTTTTATGGAGTTGAGTTTAGGATCTTTGCCAAAAAAAAACGCCAAAAGCTCCTAAACTCAATATTATACACACGAAGCCTTAAAATAACTCAATTTTACTGAATTATGCTTATTCAATTTTATACAGAGAATATATATTTGTCATGTTAAGTGACATATGCCAGGAGAATGTAATGTGATATGCGATTGTTTCATGTAGCTGACACTTCACCCTTTGCTCTTCTGCACTGTGCCTCAGGTATATCATTAATTATCTTTTTCATCTTTTCTTAGGGGAGAATTCTGTTTGGAGATTCAGGAATCCCTCTCAGCCATAGCGACATAATTGCTTCTAATGGTGTCATCCATGTTCTTGATGGAATTTTATTACCCTCTGGCATTTTGCCAATTCTACCAGCTAAATGCAATGAGACACTGGAAGAAGTAATACAGGTAATCAAGTTATTCAAATTGTCATTTTACAGGTTTATCCAAAAAGACAATGTATAGTGTAGTGATAATTAGATTAACCTTTCCTGTCACATACTGATTTGCTTTACAGTACACTCCTGGGGTTATGTGCTAGGTCTTGAGATGGTGAACAAGGCCATAGTCTCTTATTAAAACAAATCACAAAAAAAGTGCCAGTTCCTAAAGCCTGGTACATACTAATAGTTTTTTTCTCGTTCAACACAGCATGACCGCTCTGGTATGGATTTTAAGAGGGACCCCAAGCCTATTTTTTTTGAAAAAACAACCTTATCCAAGCATGCAGCCCGGCAGGTCAGGAAAGGGGGGGGGGGGGGGCGAGCGAGTGCCCCCCCTCCTGAACTACACCATGCCACATACCCTCAACAAAGCACCGTGCACACATGTTGATTGTGGGGGTCTGCAGGTAGGGGGCTTATTGGAATCTGAAAGCCCCCTTTAACAAGGGGCCCCCTAGATCCTGGCCCCCTCCCAATGTGAATGAGTAGAGGTACCATACCCCTATTCATTCACCAAAAAAAGTGTCAAAAATAGACAGAAGGCAGTTTTTGACAATTCTTTTATTAAAAAAATTAAAAAACCAATGTCCCCCGATGTAGATCCATCGTCACTCATGATGCCTGTCGCACAGATGGACCAGAAAATAACAACAAAAAACACTCCGCCTGCGACGAAGGCTAACCGCCGAATGCCTGCCCCGCTGTTTGACCGTTCTTAAATAGGTAAGGGGCGGGACCACCTGGTGATGTCACCTGGTGGCACCATCCCCCTTGTGATGTCACTGACCGAACAGGCGATGTTCGTGCTGAACTTTTGCTTAGCTCGAACTGTTCGCCCAACTCTACTAAGTAATATGAGGACAAACTGAAACAATCTACTGTGTTTTTTTTTCACAAGAAAACAATCTACTGTTTTTAGTTTGTATCCATTGTGCAGTCGTTTACACAGTTGGTGGTAAGAGCCGGTTCACACAGGGGTGACTTGTCAGTGCAATGGAACCGTTCTAATAGGAGCGACTCAAGTCGCTCCGACTTAGAAAAAGGTTCCTGCACTATTTTGGGGGCAACTTCAAGTGACTTGCATTGACTTCTATTACAGAAGTCGTTTGCAAGCCGCGCTGAAGTCGCACTGTGCGGAGCGGCTTCGAGTCGCCCCTGAAGTTGGATCACCCCTGTGTGAACCGGCTCTCAATGTAACGGAGATTTTGCTCTTGTTAGGAATGCATGTTAGATATAAATCATATAAGTGTTTTATTTTTATGTTCATATATAGTTTGATGTATAATAAGTTGAAAATCTGCTGATTAATATGTTTGTTTCCAGGGTTCATGCTCGAGCTGTGATTCCATTGCTCCATGTCCAGAGGGCACCATAGACTTGGTAACTGAAAAAAAAATCTTGTTATGTCTATTTTCTTAAAGGTTTCTCTCACCTTTAGTTACTTTTGACAAAAACATAAAAAGAAACCTCAAACTTATCATTCTGTGAGAGTGAAAATGAGCAGACTGCGGATGCCTTAGTAAGGAAACAAAGCCTATTGCTGGTTCTCAAGTTATCAGGACTGCGCCTCCAGCACTTGGTATGTCCTGCCATAATCAGAAGGAGGAGGGTGGGTCAGTGTAATAAACATCTAACAAAATAAGCATTATTTCTCTTTCGTTCATTGACGGACGCAGCAGCTCTTCATTACGCCTGGGGTTATGCCACCTTTCACTAGGAGTGGACTAGGCAGAACATCATTTCAGCTAAAAACAAACACAACCCCTCCCAGGGGGCGGTCCTCCTTGGTATAACCCCCTCTAGCCTGCTCAGCCAATTCAGTTTTTTCTGCCTAGTGCAAGGAGTAGGACCTGGCTCCCTGCTGGGACCTGTGGTTCCCCGTTTTTTCTCAAGAAATTTTTTCTTTTTCTTATGATGAAGACTGCAATCAAGTAGCCGGCTGGGTGACAGGCTGGATATCCTAAATCTTAAGCTACGCGCTGGGTCGGCCGTGTCAGGCCCCGTTCCATGCGGGGCGGCCCGTGGGTTAAACATCCCGCCGGTGCACTTAGGACTGGGTGTTGGGCCGCGTCATGGGTGTCGCCTTGGCCGACAGCTCCCCCTCTGATGATAGACAGGGAGGCAGGTCTGTCTCGGGTGGGATACCCGCTCGGCCCATCTGGATGGGTAAGTGTGCCTGGTGCTCCCTTCCTTCACCCCTCTCCCCCCGCCCTCCTCCCTCACCGCCCAAGGTGCTGTCCGCGCTGCTTGTCACCCCCCTCCGTGGGACCCCTCTGGGGGCCAGTATCGCAGCTGGTGGCTTCTCTCCCCCTGCTGAGGCTGGGGACAGCGGGAGCGTCGCAGGCGACAGCTCTGGCTTTTGGGTCACGGAAGCCGGCCCGGGTCCCTAAGGTGTTTCCTTATGTGCCTTACTTTGATCAGTTTGTGTACAAAGAATGGCAACGGCCCCAGAGCCCTTTTCCCATGCCAAAACGTTTTGCTGTGCGATATCCCTTTGAGGATAGCATGGTGCAAAGGTGGGTTTCCCCCAAGGTTGACCCACCGGTGTCCCGCCTGAGCAAGGTGACCACAATCCCTGTGGAGGGCATGCCGTCCTTTAAGGATCCAGCTGACAGGAGGGCTGAGGCAGTTGCCAAGGCCATGTTCGTGTTGGCAGGGTCGGCCATGCGGCCCGCACTGGCGTCTGCGCTGGTGGTGGCACAAGCCCTGACAAAGTGGGCAACCATGTTGCACCGTGAGTTGAGCGGGGCGCAGGTCCCGCCTGAAAATGTGGAGCTCGCTGATCAGCTCGCCCAGGGGCTCAGGTATCTGTGTGATGCGGCCCTGAATATGGCTCCCACACTGTCAAAACTGTCCGCCTTTGCGGTGGTCATCGCATGGTTGCTCTGGTTGAAGTGCTGTTCGGGGGGGCCAGGTGTCTAAGAAGGCAGTAACGGACCTGCCTTTTCAGGGAGGGCGCCTTTTTGGGGCTTCTTTGGACGAGATCATTAAGGATCTCACGGGGGGTAAGAGCACCTTCCTTTCTGAGCCTAGAAGGGGAAGGGAGCCTCGTCGCAAGCCGGGCCCCTCATTCTCAGGCCAGAGAAAGTTTTTTCGTGCCCCCCCGTCCGGCGGGAAAGGGCTCCCAGCCCACCAAGGCTGCTGCAGGGGGTCAGAAGCGACCGTGGCAGCGTAAGCCAGAGAAGTCGGATGAGAAGCCCTCCTCCGCATGATGGTTTGCCCCGCACGTCGCTCGGGTGGGGTGTCGCCTCCTGGAGTTTGCGGAACGATGGACCTCCCGCATTTCAGATTCCTGGGTGCGCAAGGTGGTTTCGTCAGGGTACAAGATAGAATTCCGTGCCCTGCCTCCAGACAGGTTTTTCGCCTCCAATCTGAGGCTTCCCCCAGGGCAGCGGCAGGCCCTGCTGGGGGCTGTGCAGGATCTGCTCAGCCAGGGGGTGGTCGTCCCGGTGCCGGCCGCGGGAACATTTCCGCGGGTTTTACTCCAACCTGTTTGTAGTCCTCAAGAAGGATGGGGTCCGGCCCATTCTGGACCTTAAGGCGCTCAACTTTGTCGTTCGGGCGCAAAAATTCAGAATGGAGTCAGTCCGCTCTGTGGTGGCGGCCCTTCGCCAAGGGGATTTTCTGGCTTCCTTGGATATCAAGGACGCGTACCTGCATGTCCCCATATGAGCCCCGCACCAGCGCTTTCTGCGCTTCATGGTGGGGGAACACCACTACCGGTTTGTGGCCTTGCCGTTCGGTCTGGCCGGCCGAGACTGTTGACTGACTCACCAAACTGTTGGCCCCGGTGTTGGCCCTGCTACGGCAGAGGGGCATCGCAGTGCTGGCGTATCTAGACGACCTGCTTCTGCGGGCGGAGTCGGCTTCAGCTCTGAGGGACAATGTAGTCATCACTCTGCACACTCTGCAGGAGTTTGGATGGGTGATCAACCGTCCGAAGTCAGTGCTTACCACGTCACACCACTTGGAGTATCTGGGCCTGACCCTGAACACGGTCAGGGCGAGAGTTTTTTCTCCCGCCGGCCAAACTGCAGACGCTTCAGCAGGCGGTGCGGTCCCAGAGGTGGTCCTCTCTGAGGTTTTGCATGCGGGTCCTGGGACTCATGGTATCCACCTTTGAGGCGGTTCCGTATGCCCAGAGTCACACCCGGTCCCTGCAGCGGGTGATTCTGCTGCGGTGGGACAAATCTCCTTTGTCCCTGGATCGATTGCTCAGGCTGGATCGCCAGGCCAGATCCTCTCCAGTTTGGTGGTTGCAGGCCCCGGCCCTGAGACTGGGGAAGTCGTTTCTTCCCGTGATGTGGACGGTAGTCACCACAGATACCAGCCTAAGCGGCTGGGGGGGAGTCCTGGGGTTGTTGTCAACCCAGGGTCACTGGTCCCTAGAGGAGAGTTTTCTCCCAATCAATGTGCTGGAACTCCGGGCTGTCGGGGAGGCTGCGAGGGCACCCTGTCCGAGTCCAGTCAGACAATGCCACGGTCGTGGCATATGTGAACCGTGTGGGCGGAACGAGAAGCTCGGCGGCAGCATCAGATGTGGCTCACATCCTGTGGGGGGCAGAGCTTCACGAGCCGGCACTCTCCGCCGTTTACATTCTGGGCGTCAACAATTGGCAAGCGGACTACCTCAGTCGACAGAGGTTGGATCAGAGAGAGTGGTCCCTGCATCCGGATTTGTCTAAAGTGGGCACGCCAGACGTGGACCTGCTGGCGTCCAGGATCAATCGGAAGGTTCAGACCTTCGTGAACAGAGCAAGGGATCCGTTGGCAGACGCAGTGGATGCCCTTTGTGGCTCAGTGGAGCCGGTATCGGGTCATCTATGCCTTTCCCCCTCTCAAGCTGCTTCCGTGCCTGTTGCGCAGGATAGATGGGAGGGGATTCCAACCATTCTGGTAGCGCCGGATTGGCCTCGGCGTCCCTGGTACGCCGACGTGGTGCGGATGGTGGTGGACGTTCCCTGGCGCCTCCCACTTCGCGAGGACCTTCTGTCTCAGGGCCCCATCTTGCACCCTGCTTTACCCTCTCTGGCTTTAACAGCCTGGCTATTGAATTCCAGGTCTTCAGAGACCGGGGGGTCTCCGCTTCGGTGATCCCCACCATGCTCAAGGCACGTAAGTGCACTTCCCGGAAGATGTACCACTGCACTTGGAGGGCGTATATCGCCTGGTGCAAGGTGGGGGGGTTGAACCCCCGTTCTTTTTCAGTGTCCCGGGTGCTGGCCTTTCTTCAACAAGGCCTAGATCACAAACTGGTGTTGACCCCTATCAAGGGGCAGGTTTCTGCCTTGGCAATCTTTTTTCAGCGTCCCTTGGCTACGCATTCGTTGCTCTGTACTTGCATACAGGGGGTTCGACATGTCGCCCCCCAGGTGCATCTGCCTATGGCGCCTTGGGACCTCAATTTGGTCCTCTCTGGGCTTCAGAAGCCGCCTTTTGAAAATATCAGGGAAATCTCTTTGCAGCTGCTTTCGTAGAAGGTGGCTTTCCTGGTAGCTATCACATTCGCCAGGCAGGTGTCTGAGTTGGCGGCTCTGTCCTGTAGGTCCCCCTATCTGGTTCTACACAGGGATAAGGCGCTCTTGCGCCTGTCACCTACCTTCTTGCCAAAGGTGGTCTCTTCTTTCCACATTAATGAGGACATTGTCCTTCCTTCGCTGTGTCCGCGCCCGTCCCATCCTAAGGAGGTTACCTTGCATTCCTTGGATGTGGTTAGGGCCCTGCAGATGTATCTGGCAACCACAGCCCCCTTTCGGAGGTTGGATGCACTCCTTGTCGTGGTGGATGGACCACGTAAGGGCTCGGCGGCCTTGTCGGTCACCATTTCTCGTTGGATTCGACAGACAGTGACCCGTGCGTATGCTCTGCGGGGTCTTGAGCCCCCTTTTCCGGTCACAGCTCACTCTACCAGGGCGATTAGCACTTCCTGGGCTTTCCGACATCAGGCGTTGGTTTCTCAAGTGTGCAGAGTGGCTACATGGTCCTCAGTGCACACCTTTACTAAGTTTTACAAGGTTGATGTTTTAGCATCCTCGGATGCTGCTTTTGGCCGCAAAGTTTTGCAGGCCGCTGTGTGAGATACTTCCGCTCCTTTATGGAGAGTTCCTCTGTTAGGTGAAGGTTTGTTATTGCATTACCCACCCCTCGTTTGCCACTGCTTTGGGACGTCCCCAGGTGTAATGAGGAGCTGCTGCGCCCATCAATGAACGAAAGAGAAAATAGGATTTTTTCGACTTACCATAAAATCCTTTTCTCTGAGTTCATTGACGGACGCAGCACCCACCCCTGTGTTTGTTATGAGCTTGCACTGCTTGTTACGAACTGAATTGGCTGAGCAGGCTAGAGGGGGTTATACCAAGGAGGACCGCACCCTGGGAGGGGTTGTGTCTGTTTTTAGCTGAACTGATGTTCTGCCTAGTCCACTCCTAGTGAAAGGTGGCATAACCCCAGGCGTAATGAAGAGCTGCTGCGTCCGTCAATGAACTCAGAGAAAAGGATTTTACGGTAGTTCAAAAAATCCTATTTTTACAAATGGGGACCAGCATATTAATGTATTGATGAGACTGCAGTGCATAGGGAGGTTTTAGGCAAAAGTAATAAAGGTGAACAAACTCTTTAAATGTGCATTAATGCACATTCCATCATCAAATCAGGTGCAAGCAAAAATGCATTGTTTTTCCCTTGCACGTGATTGGGTATTCTCTGCAAAGTAATGCTTCATCTAATTTACTAAGCTCTGGAGCAACTACACTTGCAGAGTGCAATCACATTTACTAAGTGCAGTCCATTTGCCTGTTTTAAATCAACCCCATAGACTTTGAAATGATGTAATATAATGTAAGAAGGAGCAGTAAAGCCCACCAGTGGGTAGCACTGCAAACCAGGTGGCTTTGTAGTGAGAAAATATGGCCACTCCCATGTTTATATATAATTACAAATTATGCAAAGCAACGGGATTGAAAAGTTTACTTAAAGGGGACACCTTGACAGGAGAGTAATGAGAGATTACCACAGTGGTCATACGTCTACTCTGTATAAAGATGCTGTCTGCTTCTGATATTTGAGCTAATCAGTACAGTACATTCTGGATGTCAATGCCCTATATAATAACATCAACCACAATTTAGGCATAACGGCATGCAAATCATTTTTGGATGCCAGAGTTGTGACCTTCAGAACATACACAGAGTTGATTCTTGAACTCCTGCAGTACATTCTGGAGCATAACTTCTTTTTGTTCAATAAGATTTGAACAGAAGAGAGGCACTGCTATGGGTACAGCTTGTGCACCAACATACGCTAACCTATTCCTAGGATGGTGGGAACGAACCAGAGTATTTGTGGAGGAAATGAGTCACTTCACCTCTCATATACTTCTTTGGGTACGTTTCATTGATGACGTGTTCATCCTATGGAGGGGCCCTAAAGAGGACTTTGCTGAGTTTGCAGTCCAACTAAACACAAACACCATTGTTATGTACTTTACAAGTGAGATCCATTATGACAGTATTAACTTCCTAGATCATCTCACTATAAAAAGAAATAAGAATGGGAATATTGTAACCAGTTTATATCGAAAACCAACTTAACCAATGCCCTACTTCACTGGGAGAGCCAGGATCCCTCAAATGTGGCATTCCAATGGGCCAATTTATGAGGGCAAAAAGGAACTGCTCAATGGAAGCAGCATTCCAACTTAAAAGTAAGGTATTGTTTGAACGGTTTCTTAAAAGGGGCTACAAAACACGCAATCTAAAAAAAACTCCTATTTAAGAGTTAAAGACATACCTAGACAAAGCCTTCTTGGTCCAAAGGGAAGGGAAGTAGATTCCCAGGCAGGTATGCATATCATAGGGACATATTTAAACCAAGCAGAACAAACTTTTAATATCATCAGGCGATATTGGGGGGATACTCCATGATGATACAGATCTTTGTAAAGTCCTCCCCAAAAACCCCAGATCAAGTACCGAAGGGGTCAAAATTGTAAAGATTTATTGGTGCACAGCCACCTGGCTAAAGCTTCTAAACAGCAGTCTAGATCCACTTGGCTGCCTGATCAACCTAAGGGTTGTTTCAAATGTGGCCATTGTAGGGCATGTAGATACATTCCTGCAACTAAAGAATTTTTTAACCCTGAAAATGGAGAGATGATCCAATTACAATCCTTCTTTAACTGTAGTTCTGAAGGAGTCATTTATGCTGCTCATTTCCTTTAGGGCCCAAGAAAATGTTTGCCCAGGGTTCAATCAATATGAAAGTCGGCCCTGGTCTTAAATATCAATTTACAGCCACATATGATGCTACAAAGGGGGATAAAGCAGCCCAACAAAACTATCATTTTTCTTTCACTGTTCTATGTTTTTTGACCTTTCCAAATATGTAGTGAGCTTTAATCAATTCACTAACATCTTGTTTTTCTTGTGTAAAAATGACAAAGCAGATAGAGATACGTTAGAAAATTGTGGTTATTTCCACAAGGAACCAGATGGCACATCTTACACAACTTCTTTCTGGTGTAAGCCTTAAAATAAATATGTGGCCATCTGATACCAAGGTCACAGGGCTATTAAAAATCCCTTTTATGTAACTTGGATAGTTCCAGCTAAATGGGTGATGGTACTGTTAAAGCTGTTACTTCATAACCCATCATGTTTAAATATGTATGTATTTAATAGTTAATATCAAGCTGTAATTTTATTACTATATTTGTTGAATCTAGGACTTATAATATACAGGCGGGGTCCCCTAGTTACAAACATCCGACTTATAAACGACTCCTACTTACAAACGGAGGGAGACAACAGGAAGTGAGAGAAAATCTACCCCTAGGAAGGGAATTCACTCCTGTAAGAGTTATCATAGGGAAAAAGGTGTCTCCACTGAAGCTTTATCCCCAATCCTTGTTTCCACAAGAACCCACAATTTTCAAAATTAAATTTTCATAGGGACAGAAAGTGAGGTGAAATCTTCTAAAACAAGGGCACAGACAGCAAAACAAATGTTACAGGGGTGTTACCCCTTCCCTATGCTATCCAAAAAATGTAAAAATTATTGTTTTAGCTGAAGCTACACTTAAAAAATGTACCCGTTCTGACTTACAAATTCAACTGAAGAACAAACCTACAAGACCCTATCTTGTTTGTAACTCGGTATTGGTATTGTTGCTTGATTTGTCTTTTCTCTGTTGTGAATATTACAAACTGTTTTAACTCTCATTTGATAATGGTTTTTATTATTGTATCTTCCCTTTAGTAAGAGTTTTCTTTTATTATTGGTCAGAACATACTTTAGGAGACTAAAACCAGCTATCACCAAGTGTCAAATATGCCAGCTGAGATGCCCAGCATGTGTACAGTCAAGTGCATTAAAGCCTTGAACATTCTACCCTATGACTTCTGAGCTGTTAAACTGGCCATAGACAGGTAGTCAGTGAACCCAGAATGACAAGCAGAAGGATGTATTTCCACCCTCCTATGCATTGCTTTACTTCAGTACCTGCTTTAATCTGGTTTCTGATCTTATGACGGGTTCTAGTGTCACAATGAAATAAGTTTCCGTTTCTGCATAAAAAGGAACAAAATTGTAACACCTCTGTGTGCAATAGTATGAGTTTCCAACAGTCAGAAATGCTTGCTATCATCCCGCAGAGAACCATTACATTCTTATTCAATCATCTCAAGTGATATTTGAATTGAGTACAGAGCTTGCAAAAGATGTAAGTCTTAAAGGAAACCTGTAAACAAAGAAGCACTGAAACAACCATTGCTGACCTCTCCTTCAGAAGATGCTAGTTGCTGACTTTTTTACTGAAAAACTGTGAATCACTGACACCGAGCTGGTATGCAAACAACAACTTAGGAGTTTTGTGCAACTTTTGTATGCTGCAAGCTTATTCCAGGTTAATGATGTAGAAAATTCTGAAGCCGCTGGGTCAGTCTAAAGCCTCGTACACATGGGATGACGATCGTATACAACAGGTCGTACTAACGACCATTGTATGCGATATCGATCGTATGCGCGATTAGAACAGTCGAACATACGATGGCCGTACAAGGGAGTTGTATGAGCAGACTAGAAAACTTGGTCGTACCAACAAGCGCTCATACGACCGTTGTATCGTGTGTACAGGGCAGTTGGTACAACAAGTTGTATTGTGCAAAACACGCATGCTCCGAAGTCAGGAACGGCCGGATGCAAATTACATGCACCTGAGCGGTCTTTCTGTGCTTGTTCGATCGTGTAGTGCAGTCAGTATGCATGTTACATTATGCAACATACGATTTGCGACAATCGTACGTACCATCGTCATCCCGTGTGTACGAGGCTTAAGAGCCAGGCAACTAACATTTATAGGAAGGTGGTCAGCAATGGCAGTCCTCTCGTGACAGGTTCTCTTTAAGAAGGACATGGATCAATAAAATGCATTTTTAACTTCTCCATGATAAAGAGAAAATGCACATAAAGCTTTCAAGGGTCACCAGTTGAACATCATAAGTTTCCTGAGCTCAACATTTTTTTTTCGCCTTAATATGCAGGGTATAATTAACAAGGAATGCAACTTTACTGATAATGGTACGAGTAGAATTGGGTGTTCCAAAAACTGCAGTCGCACAGTTGTTGTAAGTACCAATAACAAAAATATGCGTGTATTTGTAAAAATGTTTTTTTTCATAAAGCAACAACTTTGCTGGTAAAATGGCCCTTGGGAAGAAGGGATTTTTGCAATTTATCTAGGCAGTCATGAATGAGACATGTAGGGGTTACGCAACAATTGTATGAACTTTTTCTCAGATCTGTCACAGGTTATTTGTAGCCCTATTGAACTAGGAAACCATTCTCTGTGCCTGGAAATTAGAATTTTTCAATATTGAAAATGTTATGTTAGATACTGTTATAAATTTGTGTTAAGCATTGAAGTTGAACTTCAACCAAACAGCTGAATACACTTTCAAAATACATACCATATATGGGTTTTACCAGGCAGAGGCTTTGTATTTCTGTTACCACCTGGTGATCTGACTATAAAGCAATTAAAGTATATGTAAACCCTCTCCTTGTAAAACAATCCATCCAGTTTAAAATAGAAATGAAAGGCAAAACATTTGTATAAATTTAAAAAACATTATAAATACCTTTCTTTCCCTTTTTATAAGTGATCACATATCCTGTGTTCTTAGATGCATAATATTTGGGGGAGGAAAAGCAACAGTACGCTCAAAACACTTAGTAGAATCAAAAATTTTAGATTTTTTTCCATATGAATGCGGCAGCCAAAATGTTTACATTTAAAAATTCCTTTGTGATTACAATGACAATTTAAGGCCTCATACACACGGACGTTTCTAAAAAATTAAACAAAACGTCGGGGCCGACGTCAAGGAAAAAAAGTCGGCGTTTTTCAGCGTTATGCATCGCGTTTTAGAGCGTTAGTGAGCGTCGGCGTCAATAGGCGTTTTTATAAAAAAATCATCCCTCTGCTATTTTTCAACCTAAAAATGTTGGCGTCAAAAAATGCCGGAAAACGCCAGTATTATAGTAGGTGGCGTTTGTTGGCGTTTGTTGGCATATTGTGGCATCGGCGTCAAAAAATGCCAAAACGTTCAGCCTCAGAACGCGATGGCTGTGGGTTCTAGTTTCAGCTCACTAACGCCGACGTCATCTACAGCTCAAAAACGCAGACGTTTTTATGGGGCCATTGACTAACATGGAGAGCTGCAGAAAACGCCGGCGTCAAAAAACGTCCGTGTGTATGAGGCCTAAATCACATTTGGCTTAAAGTGGATGTAAACCCTCACATATACCCAGCAACATGAATAGCCTCAGTTTATACACAGGAATGAAACAAATCTCCCTATATAAGTTTTACATGTATATCTGCTGTCTTCAGCTTTATCTACTGTTTAGAAAGTGCACATTGTGTTAGAATTTTCACTTCCTCATTTAGCAGTGTAGTATTGAATTGAATTACACTAGAAGACAGCTGATTGGAGGGAAGGCACCCCCTCCACATAGGCAGAGCCTTTCAGAGCTTTCCTGTGAGTAGAACAGCTTTCTGCGTATCTGTTTATAGCACCCACCCCGACACAAAATTCAGGCTGGTTTTATCTCGGTTGTCAGAGAACTTGTCAGAAGTTATCATGCTGATAACAGAAGAACGAAGCAGGAGAAAGCCACGGAACTGTGAAAAGAGATAAGAAAACACTGCAGATATACAGTATTTAACAAAAGTGAGTACACCCCTCACATTTTTGTAAATATTTTATTATATCTTTTGATGTGATAACACTGAAGATATTGCACTTTGCTACAATGTAAAGTAGTGAGTGTACAGCTTGTATAACAGTGTAAATTTGCTGTCCCCTCAAAATAACTCAACACACAGCCATTTATGTCTAAACCGCTGGCAAGAAAAGTAAGTACATACCTAAGTGAAAATGTCCAAATTGTGCCCAATTAGCCATTTTCCCTCCATGATGTCATGTGACTTTTTAGTGTTACAAGATCTCAGGTGTGTATGGGGAGCAGATGTGTTAAATTTGGTGTTATCACTCTCACTCTCTCATACTGGTCACTGGAGGTTCAACGTGGCACCTCATGGCAAAGAACTCTCTGAAGATCTGAAAAAAAAGAATTGCTGCTCTACATAAAGATGGCCTAGACTATAAGAAGATTGCCAAGACCCTGAAACTGAGCTGCAGCATGGTGGCCAAGACCATACAGCGGTGTAACAGGACAGGTTCCACTCAGAACAGGCCTTGCCATGGGTGACCAAAGAAGTTGAGTGCACGTGCTCAGCGTCATATCCAGAGGTTGTCTTTGGGATATAGACGTATGAGTGCTGCTAGCATTGCTGCAGAGGTTGAAGGGGTGGGGGGTCAGCCTGTCAGTACTAACACCATATGCCGCACACTGTATGAAATCTCTCTGCGTGACTGTCATCTCAGAAGGAAGCCTCTTCTAAAGATGATGCACAAGAATGCCCACAAGCAGACTAAAGACATGGATTACTGGAACCATGTCCTGTGGTCTGATGAGACCAAGATAAACTTATTTGGTTCAGATGGTGTCAAGCGTATGTCGTGGCAAGCAGGTGAGGAGTACAAAGACAAGTGTGTCTTGCATACAATCAAGCATGGTGGTGGGAGTGTCATGGCCTGGGGCTGCATGAGTGCTGCCAGCACTGAGGAGCTACAATTCATTGAGGGAACCATGAATGCCAACATGTACTGTGACATATTGAAGCAGAGCAAGAACCCCTCTCTTCGGAGACTGGGCCTTAGGGCAGTATTCCCAGTAACGACCCCAAACACACCTCCAAGATGACCACTGCCTTGCTAAAGAAACTAAAGGGCAAAAGGTGATGGACTGGCCAAGCATGTCTCCAGACCTAAACCCTATTGAGCATCTGTGGGGCATCCTCAAACAGAAGGTGGAGGAGCACAAGGTCTCTAACATCCACCAGCGAGGTACTGCTGTAGTGCCTCGACCACCTACAATCTCTGGAACACGAGGAGGTGGAAGACAAACTCCTACGGGGTGTCTACGAGTTATCCCAAATCCAGACCTCTGTACGAACCGGTCAGGTAGTGGAAAACGGGAAATCAAAGAAATCGTTCCGTCACCAGTAGAACCTCCACACAAACCCCAGCAATGACCCTTATGACGGGATTCCGGGTCAGAGGCTTCTCTCCCCAAGAACGAGACGAAGTTATACAGTGTCATGTACAACCGTAAGTACCAAGGGAGTTACTTAACATCGAGGAGTCACGACCGTCGTGAGTACGTCGGGGTCCGGTACTGTGAGGGTGGTGGTACGAACTAACATACGTTCTGTGTGAACAGAAACATGAGGAGTGGACGAACGGTGCTGTATGCGAACTGTGGTAGACTTGGTTTATTCAAATAGAACCAGAGTAGTCTGGTGTCCTGTACCAAGGTCATTAGGTACAGAAATCAGACGAACACCCGTAAGAACACGTAGTAGAAATCTTCTCCGAAGGAAGACTCTACTGTCAGTGCGTCTCTCTAAAGTATGTCACACGCCGTATACCACAATCATGACTGTCCGACT
>BLSH010444136.1:1504892-1516017 GCA_018402905.1 Glandirana rugosa | reverse complement strand
GTTTAGACATTAATGGCTGTGTGTTGAGTTATTTAAGGGGACAGCAAATTTACACTGTTATACAAGCTGTACACTCACTACTTTACATTGTAGCAAAGTGTAATTTCTTCAGTGTTGTCACATGAAAAGATAGAATAAAATACAGTGGTACCTCGGTTTATAAACTTAATTTGTGAGTTCACAAACCAGGGCAAATTTTCCCAAAGGGTTCAATGTAAATCAGGTTAATCCGTTCTGAACTTTTTTTTTTTTGTTTTGTTTTTGAACTACAAAGCTATGAAAAAAAGTACAGTACAGTATGAAGAGAGAGAACACTAACCTTGTCACCTGCATTTGCGCTTTGCATATTCTTGTCACCTGCATTACTGCTCTGCACTTTTTTCTTACCACCATGCTTGCTCTGCATTTTCCATTTTCTTTGTAGCCATACTGGATGTACAGTAAAGTATGTATGTGCTAAAAAGCTTCTCAATACTGTACTGTAAGTGTCTTCACAGGACTGTACACTTTCTGTGTCTCTCTGGGACCCCCCAATCTCACCAAAGCAGGGAAAAGCAGGGAAAATAGCCACAAATCGTGTTAGTGAACCGAAGCGGAGTTCACAAACCAAAGAAAATTTTTGTGAACTCTTCTGTTCGTGAACCGAGGTACCACTGTATTTACGAAAATGTGAGGAGTGTACTCACTTTTGTCAGATACTGCATGTGCCCAGCTCAAATTTCATGAATTCGGTTTACATCCATTTTAAGGAAAACAGTATTATTTCAAAATAGTACTCTAATAACACACAGTCTTTGATTTCAGAAATATGTTTACAGTTCGAATTGGAATAGAATTTGATGTAAAATTCAATTCCATTTTCAGAAATTCAGGCAAATTTTGTTTCATTATTCAGAGCATTTGGTAAACTTTACTTTAAACTTTAAAGTGTTTATCCATTTGCCTCCCAAGCCAATTCTGACACTTCTCTCCCACATGGAAAATACATAATCTCTTTGCTTTGCGCAGCAATTTTACAAACGCTATTTTTTTTTTTAAAAAAACATTTTCATGAATAAAAAAACCCCAAAACACTCAAGTTAGCTTGATTTTTTGTAGAATATGAAAGATGATACTACGCTGAGTAAATAGATACCTAACATGTCACGTTTTAAAATTGCGCACACTCGTAGAATGGCGCCAAATTTCGGTACTTAAAAATCTCCATAGGCTACGCTTTAACATTTTTTACAGATTACCAGTTTAGAGTTACAGAGGAGGTCTAGTGCTAGAAATATTGCTCTCATGCTAACGTTTGCAGCGATATCTCACATGTGTGATTTGAATGTTGTTTACATATGCGGTCACGACCTACGTATGCATTCGCTTCTGTGTGCAAGCATGCGGGGACGGGGGCGCGTTACTTTTTTTTTTAATTATTGTTTATTTACATTTTTCATTTTTACACTTTCCCTTTCATATTTTACTTTTTGATCACTTGTATTCCTATTACAAGGAGTGTAAACATTCCTTGTAATAGGAATAGGGCACGACAGGTCCTTTTTATGGAGAGATCTGGGGTCTAATAAACACCACGCCTCTTCTCTAGGCTGGAAAGCCTGAGATAAAAAAAAAAATTGACCTCAGGCTTTCCAGCCAAATACACTGCGGTGTTTACAACTGCCGAGGCTGGACGTGATGTCAGAACATCGCGCCCGGTCTCCGAGGGTCATAGAGATGACCGAGGACCATCTGGTCCTCGGTCAGCTCTATGGTAAACATCTGCGGCCAACAGGTTAATTTTCCGGCTAGCCGAACGTCCCCTCCCGCCGCTTGTAAAAACAACCAAGCGGAGAAAGAGCTGCTATGATTGTTTTTACTGTGCAGGAAATTGCTGGCTGAAAAGAATGATATCTGGATGATGCCTGCAGCTGCAGGCATCATCCAGATATCGCCACTTCAAGCCCCAGACGTCATATGATGTTAACTCGGATGAAGTGGTTATACTATAATTCGGGTATTCGGATATATCCTAATCTCTGAATAACGGAGAATTTGTCCGAATATTTATTCGGGACGAATTGAACTGCACATGTCTAATCTGAATGGCACTCTAACTGACATTGTAATGACATTGCAGATCATATATACAGTTCACTATGGCACTCAAAGGTGTGAACTTGCCCTGAAGCTGGCCATAGTAGAAGTTTGTTTGAAAATGTTTCATTTTTCTAATAGTGGGGCTCAAATCGACATTCATTCTCGGATGGCAGGCTGAAAAATGTTTCTCAAACAAATTTCTAATAGCGAATGTGGTTTTGATTTGGGAAAATCCATTCACTTCAAAATTGAATGTTAAAAGCAAACTTTTTTTTTAACTACTGTCATTAGACTTTCATCATGTCATTGAATATACTGATGAGAATTTTCATAGCAATGGTCTTACAAATGTTCGAAAATCTACTCATAGATGGCCAGTTTTAGTGTTTATAGAGAACCTTCCACTTGATACCTATCTTGAAATATTTCAACAATTGCACTGACACAGGGTGTTTTTCATATATACAGAACCAAAGTAGGTAGCACTCTAACAAAATATTGCTATTAATCTATTGAATATATTTGCTGGAGTTTTTTATTTCATTCATAATAAAGCTGCATTTAGCTTAAAGTGGTTGTAAATCTCAGAAATTAAATCTCAACCAAGCACATATTTCTTTAGTGTTTATTTGCCTCTCTCTAAAACATGAGCATTAATCCCTTCTGACAAGTTTTCCTGACACCAAGCCAAAAAAAATTGACCGGGAGTGATCTCCAGCACACAGCCTGTGATTGACAGCCTCAGATCTGTTCCTGTGTGTTGTGTGAGGGGGGTGTGACCCCTTCCCTCCAATCAGCTCCCATAGCTCTTGTACAGTGTGTAACTGCAGCTCCCTGCCCCCTGCTTTTCCATCTGAGTTTTACAAAGCTGTGCAGGACACAAGTCAGCAGATAAACAGGTACAACTTATGTAGGAGAATTTGTTTCACCTAGTGTGTCACCTGAGACCAGTTACTTTGCTGGGTATAGGTAAGAGCTTACAACCACTTTACGTTTACCTTTTTAGAAAAAAATGAAAAAGGTGAACTAACAGACTACACCACACACACCCCTGGTCCCCAATGCACTTACAGTATCTCACAAAAGTGAGTACACCCCTCACATTTTTGTAAATATTTTATTATATCTTTTCATGTGACAACACTGAAGAAATGACACGCTGTTACAATGTAAAGTAGTGAGTGCGCAGCTTGTATAACAGTGTACATTTGCTGTCCCCTCAAAATAACTCAACATACAGCTATCCGTGTCTAAACCGCTGACGACAAAAGTGAGTACACCCCTAAAATGTCCAAATTGGGTTCAAAGTGTCAATATTTTGTGTGGCCACCATAATTTTCCAGCACTGCCTTAACCCTCTTGGGCATGGAGTTCACCAGAGCTTCACAGGTTGCCACTGGAGTCCTCTTCCCCTCCTCCATGATGACATCTGGTGAATGTTAGAGACCTTGCGCTCCTCCACCTTCCTTTTGAGGATGCCCCACAGATGTTCAATAGGGTTTAGGTCTGGAGACATGCTAGGCCACCTTTACCCTTGGCTTATTTAGCAAGGCAGTGGTTGTCTTGGAGGTGTGTTTAGGGTCGTTATGTTGGAATACTGCCTTGCGGCCCAATCTCCGAAGGGAGGGGATCATGCTCTGCTTCAGTATGGTCACAGTGCATGTTGGCATTCATGGTTTCCTAAATGAACTGTAGCTCCCCAGTGCCGGCAGCACTCTTGTAGCCCCAGATCATGACACTCCCACCACCATGCTTCACTGTAGGCAAGACACACTTGTCTTTGTACTCCTCACCTGGTTGCTGCCACACACGCTTGACACCATCTGAACCAAATAAGTTTATCTTGGTCTCAAAAGACCATAGGACATGGTTCCAGTAATACATGTCCTTAGTCTGCTTGTCTTCAGAAAACTGCGGGCTTTCTTGTGAATCATCTTTAGAAGAGGCTTCCTTCTGGGACAACAGTCATGCAGACCAATTCGATGCAGTGTGCGGCGTATGGTCTGAGCATTGACAGGCTGACCCCCACTCCTTGAACCTCTGCAGCAATGCTGGCAACATTCATACTTCTATTTACCAAAGACTGCTTCTGGATATGATGCTGAGCATGTGTACTCAACTTCTTTGGTCAACCATGGCGAGGCCTGTTCTAAGTGGAACCTATCCTGCTAAACCTTTGTATGGTCTTGGCCACTGTGTTGCAGCTCAGTTTCAGGGTCTTGGCAATTTTCTTATAGCCTAGGCCATCTTTATGTAGAGCAACAATGCTTTTTTCAGATCCTCAGAGTACTTTGCCATGAGGTGCCATGTTGAACTTCCAGTGACCAGTATGAGAGAGTGAGAGCGATAACACCAAATTTAACACATCTGCTCCCCATTCACACCTGAGACCTTGTAACTCTAACGAGTCACATGACACCGGGGAGGGAAAATGGCTAATTGGGCCCAATTTGGACATTTTTACTTAGGAGTGTACTTACTTTTGTTGGCAGCGCTTTAGACGTGAATGGCTGTGTGTTGCGTTATTTTGAGGGGACAGCAAATGTACACTGTTATACAAGCTGTACACTCACTACTTTACATTGTAGCAAAGTGTAATTTCTTCAGTGTTGTCACATGAAAAGATATAATAAAATATTTACAAAAATGTGAGGGGTGTACTCACTTTTGTGAGATACTGTATATCTGTGAGTGATGAGCAGTCAGTGCGTACACAGCTGGCGTAGCAGTTCCCGCTCTTCTTCCCCTTCTTCCTGTATGGCTTCCAGGATAGATCACAGCAATTCCGACTGGTTATGAGCCCGTGCAGACCAATCAGAATTGCTCTGATCCATCCCCGAAGCTCTACAGAAAGAAGGGAAAGACAAGTTGTGATTGCAGATCCCCAAACTGCTATACTGGCTTCATGGACACTGACAGGTGGTCATCACTCATGAAGGTGAGTACAGCAGGGACCAGGGCGTGGGGGGAAGGGTGTAGGGTATTCATTCACTTTATCTTCAATTTTTCTGAAAAGGTGAACTAACTCTGTAACAATTTATAGCTACTGGCTTGCTGAAAATAAAATATTTTTTGTTTTTAGGTGTATGGATGTTGCCAGGGTTTCTATGGTCCAGACTGCAAACCATGTCCTGCGGGATTCTCTAACCCATGCTATGGACGTGGTCATGTAAGTGTGGAGATGTTTTTTTTTCTTCATATTGGTGCATCAGAATTTAAAAAAACACAATTAGTAACATAACAATGTTAATGATAATAGTACTAAATATTTCTTTTTTTAAAAAGTGATTCTAAAGGCAAACATTTTACTTCAAAGGTGGGGAAATCGGGGGGGGGGGGGTGGGGGGGTGGGGGAAGGTTTTTCTGGACACGGACCTCCAAACCCGTATAGAGGTTGAGGTCAGTCAATTTTGGCAGTCACACCTAATGAGAGGTGGGGTTCACCTATGGGACCAGGGGAGTAGACGAAAACAGGTAGCAGTGAAGACTCCCTGCAAAGCAAGATTGGTCCTTATCTCCCAATAGGGAGAATTTAGGGATAACCCAGCGGCATACAAAAGAATACCAAAAATGTATTCAATTAGCAAACGTGAAGACAATGACATTGGGCAACACATATAGGACAACGTTGTCTAAAACCACACCCCGGGCTGACATTCATGCTGGATCCATAATAGTTTATGACATGTAAATGACCTGGGTTATTGCATCTATCCCAGGTAATCCTTCTAACAGTCTGCCACTCAGTGAAGGGTGGCCAGCTGTCTGAGGAACATCTGGGCATCCGCACTCACCAGGGGTTGGTCAACATGCACCCATGGAGCACAGAGTGAGATATGGATGGTCGACCATCAGGGCAGGGGGATTGACGTTTAAGGCCAAAGGGACAAATGTCACAGTCTAAGATAGTGCATAGCAATCCCCACATTCAGTGTAAATCATGGGTCGACCACCTCTCATGGAGGGTGGATCACACTGATCTGTCTTGGCGGCAGTTCACCTGTAACATACACGGTTAATGGTATTACTATGGTCGGCCCATGAGTAGTCAATCATAACAGCAAGGTGGTGAGCAAGCAAATTCTTATTGATATCTCATCCAAGTCAAGTGTGACTTACAGTTGGGAGGACCAAGCCTTGGAGGACCAAAGCCGATCCTTGGAGGAGTCGGTAACGAGCCGCCGTGAGACAGTACCGATAACCTCACCCGTTCGTTCAGCAACAGGAACCCAGAGCTCGTTCGTCCACAGAAGCCAAACATCAAAGCCAATCCCGGTGAAAGGATGGTTGATTAATCCATAGGATCTGGGACAGAATGTGCAAGACCGCTGGTCCGGGTCAGTCAGCTGATCAGGGTCACACGGAAACTCTGGAACAGATGGTGTTCAGCTCCAGCAATAGGTGCAGCGTGAGGATGGGAACAGCAATCACCCCCCAGGTTAGGGGGGACCCCAAACGGTGCATGGGGGAGGACAGGGGGGCAGAGGCCGATGCGTTTCATCCGCTTCAACGCGGATTTCATCAGGGACATTTTACTTAACAATAATGTTATATTTACTTGCTCTGTGCAATAAATTTGCACAGAGCAGCCCCAATCCTCCTGTTCTCGGTTCCTCCGCTGATGTTCCTGGCCCCTCCCTGCTGCTGAGCCCCCCCATAGCAATCTGCTTGCTATGGAGGCACTTGCGTGTGCTTTCTCCCGAGCTGGCACTATGTTCATATGACACACACAGCATGGCTCGGCCTCGCCCCCAGCTGACTGTGATTGACAGTAGCAGGAGCCAATGGCTTTCACTGCTGTGTGAGAGTCAATGAGGAGAGAGAGCCATTGCTCTTGTGCACATCACTAGATCAAGACTAGCAGCAGGTAAATATTTAGGGAGGGCTGAGGGGAACACTGCTTGTAGCAGTTTTTTTTTTTTTTTTAACCTTAATGTCTAGAATGCATTAAGGTAAAAAGCATTCTGCCTTTGGAACCACTTCAATATTTTGGATTGTTACAGGAACACTCCTAACGTAAAGGCTTGAAATGCATACAGAGCACCTCCTTTTTAAGGCATCAGTTTTCCATCCAGGTATACAGTATGCAGTCTACCACATTTACTTTTGTCAGTAATCTGGTGGCCTGGGAATTCCTTTTTTAATTTGTTTTTAATGATCGAGGTGCATTTTTGAACATCCCCACTGTAGTTTCCATGATCTCTGCCACATATAGAAATTATATAGAAAAGTATTCATGTAAAAGCTTTAAAAGGTTGTCATGAGATTCCCTGTGAAAACCTGTGAATCATCCCATCGGTGCTCGATCTCTGTTTTCTGGTTGATCTCCTGTGTTGTCACCCCGTCATATTCATTTTCTGTGGAGATGCTGGGTCGATGCTCACTATGGAGGCATGTTCTGCCATTGTCACCATTAGTAAGGTCCACTCCGAACAGTAACAGGGGAAGGGGTTGATTTACTAAAATCCAGTGCAGCTGTGCATGGTAGCCAATCAGCTTCTAACTTCAGTCTAAATCAATAATCGGTTCAGTTGTATAGCTCAACACCACATGACAGATAAGTGTATAGGAAACCAAGCATAAGCAAAAAAAAAAATGGGATTTTTTTATGAAGTGTTGAGTTCTTCTCTCAGAATAAATGTACAAACACATGTATAAATAAAAGCAATCATTTTATTACAACATCATGTTAAAATTAATTGGGGTACAAACCGCTTAAAAACCAATGAGATGGTAAACAGCAACAACACACAACTTTCAGCCCCCAGAGAGGCAGCACACATGTGTGCTAAATAGATACATTTGGACAATAGGTTGAGATACCAATAAAGAATGGAGTCTAATGATCATCAATGCATTATTGAGTACAGTGTAAAGACAACCAAGGAAATTTGTAATATAAAAGACATTTGCCATGTATCACTGAAGGGTGCGAACAACCCAACATGTAGTGGTAAGCCTTCGGATATGGTTACTGAAAGAGAAAAATATCATATAATAGTATAAAGTATATACCAAAGAGACAAACAAATCACAATGAATGAAAAAATAGGTAATAACAAGGAAAAATTCACATAAATCAATATCACAAAGAAAAAAATCCCCAAAAAACAAGGTGGGTAAAAACCGGTCTGGTATATGACCTAAAAAAAATGTGGCCGTAGATGAGGAAGGCAACAAATGCAAACAGTGGGAGATGGTATCTAGGAGTGCTGCCAGGTGATTTAGAAAACTGTGGCCAAGAAGGAGGCTGCAAAGGCCTATTTATCCAGCAATATGCAGGGACCTGTGTAGAATAGTCCCTCTCTGTCCAGCGATGTCCACGAGTATCTCAGCAGTCCGAGATTACCCCCTCCTGGTTGGCTGAGACACAGCAACGTTGCCATTGGCTCCCGCTGCTGTCAATCAAAGTCAGCTAGCCAATCAGGGGAGACAGGGGACAGTGCCAGTCGGTTCTCTGTGTCTAAATGGACACAGCGAGCTGTGACTCGGCTCGGGTGCCCCCATAGTAAGCTGCTTGCTGTGAGGGCACTGAACAGGAAGGAGGTGCGCGGAGAGCCGCAGAGGGTTCCAAGAAGAGGAGGATCAGGTTTGCTCAGTGCAAAACCACTGCACAGGGCAGGTAAGTATAACATGTTTGTTAATTTTATAGGAAAAAAACTGAGACAGGGTTCCACAAGCGCTGCTAGGGGTATACCAGCCCCTGGATATGTAGACGCCGGGGGTTATATAGGGAAAGTGTCAATCAGCTCCCCCTGCCATGCCGCCCACAACGTATTGATGCTGGGAATCAGCAAAGCAGATGAATGTGTTACCGTGCATATGCCGGTGATGGTGGGGAAAGAGACGGGAACCCGCTCACTCACAGCCGCCGCCCAGAAACGGCCAGGCGCCACGGTCCTGTTTTCCGGCAACGGTTAAGAGAGGGACAGGTTGGGCCGCCCCGCCTCGCCATGAACCAACCCATATAGGCAATATAACCACAATGTGAAACCTATTGCCATCTAGTGGCAGAAAAAAAAGGAACACTGTAAATATACTACAAAAATACAAACCTAAAAAAGAAAAATATTATGTTGATTACTGGGGTTGGTTCACACATCCTAATGAGAGACTATAGATGGGTATCCCATGGTCAGAGACTGGGCACTAATCTATTTAGATGTGCCACAAAGCAACGCAGAGGAAACCAGGCTGGCTTTTTACAATAAATGTGTCACTTAACCGAGAATATTTATGAACAGACAAAAAAACAAAAAAATGCATCAGATAATGGGAAAGATTTTACTATAGGAGGGGGTTTGAAGCTAATATTTTCATTGATGCCAGGGAACTTAGTCGCCTTCAGCTGGAACAGTGTTTCTTAACCTTTTTGCCTTCAGGGGAACCCTTGGCAAACAGTTTGAGATCTTGGGGAACCCCTGAATGAAAAAAATAGATCTACAGCTCACGGAACACTGGATCTGATCAGCGAGCTGTAGATATAACAGCAATAAAGAAACCATATCAAATAATAGAATAAGTAGAAAAAACACTTACCTCCTTAATGTGGAACTTGGGCTTGCTTTTTTCTGCACAGATGCTCAATTCTGGGTCGAACTTCAGATAAGCACACACAAATTTAATTTTCAACTGAAATTAAATGGTTACGTTCCTTGCTCAGAGCCCCCTTTACAGCAGGTGTCCCCACTCAGATCCCTCTTTACAGCAGGTGTCCCCACTCAGAGCCCTCTTTACAGCAGGTGTCCCCACTCAGAGCCCCTTTTACAGCAGGTGCCACCATTTAGAGCCCCCTTTACAGTAGATGCCCCCACTCAGAGCCCCCTTTAGAGCAAGTGTCCCCACTCAGAGCCCCCTTTACAGCAGGTGTCCCCACTCAGAGCCCCATTTACAGCAGGTGTCCCCACTCAGAGCCCCTTTTACAGCAGGTGTCCCCACTTAGAGCCCCCTTTACAGCAGGCGTTCCCACTCAGAGCCCCCTTTACAGCAGGGGCCCCCTTTCAGAGCCCATTTTACAGCAGGTGTCCCCACTTAGAGCCCCCTTTACAGCAGGTGTCCCCACTCAGAGCCCCCTTTACAGCAGGTGTCCCCACTCTGTCAGATCTGTCCATCCACCCCCCCCCCCCATCTCTAACCTCCAGCCATGTGCTCCGGTTGTTCTCTGTCCCCCTGCTGCACCCTGCATTGCCACAGCCATAAGACTCTTATAGCTGTGGTAATGTAGAGTGCAGGGGAAACAGAGAGCCATTGAGCACATTGCACAGTGCAGGGGGGAGTCAGAAAGCCACTGTAAGAGCGTGTTCCTGCCCATTCAGCGCTGCCATAGAAGACCTCCTCCTTCGTCTCCCGTTCCCGCTCTTTGCACACCTCCCCTGCCCCGCCCCCTGATATTATAGGAGTCGGAAGGAAGTACCGTTGGGAATTCATGCGTGCTGAGTGTCAGCATGCATTAAGGACAGGATTGGCGGTAAACATCCGCCATAATGAAGATCCCCACTCAGAGCCTCTTTTACAGCAGGAGTCCTCACTCAGATCCCCCTTTACAGCAAGTGCCCCCACTCGGAGCCCCCTTTACAGCAAGTGCCCCCACTCGGAGCCCCCTTTACAGCAAGTGCCCCCACTCGGAGCCCCTTTTACAGCAGGTGCCCCCACTCAGAGCCCGCTTTACAGCAGGTGCCCCCACTCAGAGCCTCCTTTACAGCAGGAGCCCCCACTCAGAGCACCCTTTACAGCAAGTGTCGCCACTCAGAGCCCCCTTTACCGCAGGTGTGCCCACTCAGTGCCCCTTTACAGGAAGTGTCCCATTTATAGTCCCTTTTACAGCAGGTGCCCCCACTCAGAGCCCCCTTTACAGCAGGTGTCCCCACTCAGATCCCCCGAGACTCACCCCTGTGGATGACATTTCACCCGAGACTCACCCCTGTGCACGAGATTTCCCCCGAGACTCACCCCTGTGGACGACATTTCCCCCGAGTTTCACCTGTGACCTGTACACGACATTTCCCACAAGACTCACCCCTGTGGACGACATTTCCCCCGAGACTCA
>BLSH010444136.1:1469554-1490555 GCA_018402905.1 Glandirana rugosa | reverse complement strand
AAGCGTATGGAGCACCATGAACACATGCACATTATAGAAAAAACACACAAGAGGGGAGCGCACTGACCTAGTGCAATACCATAAGACCATTTATTAAAATTTGAAAGAATAATAAAAATATACTCACAAACGGAGCAATGTAAAAAGCATCATGACAAATGATGAGGTGATTCCTCTAAGGCACAAATCTCCACCTCAACACGGGGACTAGACAAAGCTCACAAATGGCTAACATTCATCAAAAACCCTCTGAAAGAGTTGGTAGAATCTCAATACTGTTCTTGGTCTCAATGTACTAAACCTGTATAGACTGTTTTTTGCATCTGTGTGCTGAGGAGTAGTAGAGAAGGGTGTGACCAGTAAAGGAGTCATTCCTCTGCTCTCTTGTTACCTGTCTACATAGAAATTAAACGCACCTAGTGAAGTGTTGAGATTAGAGTTTTTCTGTTTGACAGTACTATATTGATAAGTGTTTGTTATAGTTGTCAATAATGTTTTCTACTAAAAATACCTTTCTTTACTGTAACCTTAATTGAATTGCAACTGCTTTCTATTTTTGCTAAAGTAAACAGGCTTATTAATTCAATTGACTTGGCGTACTTATTTTAACTGTCACTGTCATTTTAATGGAAAATGACTGAATCCAAGGTGTCAGAGGTGACAGAGAACTTGCAGGGTCAGGGCAACCAGTGGGGTACTGATTCAACTAGCGATCCACACAAGGACATCTCTACACGTGCATTAAGGCACTGTGCATGTTACCACAATGCACCACAGTTTATGCTCATCATGTAGCACAGCAAAGTAATTATTCCATTAGTGGACTGTAGGAAAACTTATTTAATATATCACAATAAGCAGGAATATTTTATGCGTTCACAGTCCTTTTATTTTTGGAAGCGTATGGAGCACCATGAACACATGCACATTATAGAAAAAACACACAAGAGGGGAGCGCACTGACCTAGTGCAATACCATAAGACCATTTATTAAAATTTGAAAGAATAATAAAAATATACTCACAAACGGAGCAATGATGCTTTTTACGGTGCGCCCCCTCTTGTGTGTTTTTTCTATAATGTGCATGTGTTCATGGAAGGAGAAGGAGAAGGAGTGACCAAAGGAACAAGTCTTACTGTGATGAATAAACTGTGCAGTGGAAGCACAGTAATCACTGACTCAAGAAACTACAGGTAGAAGCAAGATGGATGGAAAGATGTCTGTATATAGTGTCTATTGGAGTAGCATGAGGGTGATAATTGGTTCAGGACTCAATGGTGTCTATTGTGACATTACGAAAGGCGAGGTGATCGATGGACGTTATGTTTCACCATGCATGCGTTCATTGCAGGAAACGAAGTTGGAATCCGGTCTGGGTTTTACCAGCCATCTTGGCAGGGTTGGTTCTGGACCAGAATTTGCGGTCCACTTGTCCACCACCAGGTGGTATAAAGGTCTGGAGCTGATGATTGCTCTGGCCTGGGACTCAGGATCCATCAAACATGAGAGAGCTTAAACTGAAGTTTGCTTTATGACAAAAACAAAAGGTTTGCATTGTCTTGGTTTTGTGGGGGACTTGGAGAAGCCCTTCACCACTCAGTTAGGGAAACTGATGATGTTTAGTAAAGCCTGGATGGCAAGGGTTTATTTTCTGTTTTGTTTGTTTTATTTTCATGCAACTTTTTAAAATAAAACTGGCTACAAATCATTAAACCTGCCATTTGGGCTGCCTTTTTCCCAGGGAAGGTGATCCTCCTTGAGCTAACCCCCACACTATATACAGTGTATATAAAGGTTGGGCTATCGCCCGCTCACGGCACTGGGACAGAGGATGATGAGGAAAGTAGTATGGGGGGTGATAATGATGATGATGGCTCCCTCTCAGAAGCATGGCTCATGGAATGATGTCCGACTTCCACCGCACTGCTCTACAGCTCACACGAATCTGCTGACACTGCAGAATATCTGGAACAGGAATGGCCTTCAGGCTGCCACCAAACAGCTAAGGGATGCTGTCCACTGATGTCCCTTTGAGTATCTGCTGTACAGTTCTGCTGGAACAGGCCACAATTTAGCTGCAGCACACCCCGTCAGAGTCCCTGCACTCAGATTCATGCTGGGGTCCCAAGCGAGCATGCAGGCCTCAATCCATCCCTCTTATAGCTTCTCCCAGCAGTCTGTTCTCATACAGCAGTCATCTGGTAGTTGTAGTTCCCAATAACCCAGCTAGATGGCAAATTTCATTAGTGTAGACTACATGTCCCAAGATGCTTTCTCCTCAGAGTACATCAAGTCAATCTCAAACTCAGCACTATAGAGAAACAGCTCCCAAATGTAAAGACACACAATGTGTCCTGATTGCAGGAATATATATGTATATACATATGTGTATACCTAGCTCCTGACTACACACGTTAACATGTTGCAGTGCCTTTTATTTTAAATGGCATCCCATCACACTAACATACTGTAATGATATCACGGACTGGACACACGAAAACTGGCAGCCATTTTGTGCAAGGTCAGCCATGACGGTTTTAGCTAAAGTGGATGTAAACCCGAAAAAAAAAACTGTAATTAATAATTGTGCATGGTAGAGTATAGCATGTCATATCATCTGTGCCCAGTCTTGCCACAAAGCGTTAATCCAACTGTGAGTAATGAGCTTATCTTTTCTCATGAAGAGAAAGTCCGACTAACAGGGAAATACACAGTCGATCCACACCTTGCTCTGTGAGTGACAAGCAATTTGCTTATCTCCTTCACACAGCAGAGAGAGTTTTACACTCCCCCCTCCATGTCTCAGTATAGAGGTGGGTGGGGAGGCTTGTGACATCACAACTCCACCCACCAAACTCCAGCAAACACAGACACCCTCTGATTTCAGAGTTTTACTGAGCTGCTAGTGCTTACAGGAAGGACATTTGCAAGTTAGGAATAGATGCAGGAGGCTTGCATGTATATATACATTAATACGTTGTCATTAGTTTATACTGGGTGGGTGGTGGGTTTACATCCACTTTAAGACAACACTACCAAGACCTCACTCCTTTTCCCCCCTCCCTTCAGGATAGGGATTCTTGGATCATCTTGCAAGGCCCCAAAAGGTCTGTATTTGTTGGCTAGGCCTGATCATAAACAAATAAACCAGATTCATTAAGAGATGGCATAGGATGCCTTGAGATAATGAGTGTCATAAAAAAGAGGCACTCAGGCAGCTGTGACCTTTTCAGAGACCCCTAATCTAATTTAAAGCTTAGGAATTCACCCATGTTTCATAACTTCAGACAGAAACGTGACATCTTAATAGAAAGTACATAGTTGAATGTGGAAATTGGACACTGAACAAAATTAATTCAAACGTCCATGGACCCGATCATACGGGGAACCACTTGTAGTTTCTTCTCCTCCCAGAGTAATGGAATAGTGACAACCTGCCATGTTTGGACTCACCGTGATCATATCCCGAGATATGATTTTGATACAGAAAATTGCATATCAGGGAGGGGCCTTATTCCATGGTCCACCCTGGACAGCCCACGGGCCCTCCTTACCCATGTGAGTGGTCAGGGGCATATGGCCCCATCCCTTTGCTTCCAGAGAAAAAGGGAATAGACCGGACAGTTCTCAGTTCTCTTTTTACCATCAAAGAACGAACATCTGAGAACCGGTTGGACTCATTAAACAAATCTTTGGTCAATCACGGACATTCACTGCAAGTATATTTCTCCCTTCCCTTCTGCCTTATCTCTTTTCTGCTGTATATTATGTCTCTAATTGCTTTGTAACACCATTTTTCTGTAAATATTTTATCTGCACCAATTTTGACCGTTTCATTATTAAACCATATTCTGAAAAGTGTTAATCTTGTCCCTAAAGCTCTTAATGCAAGCTATTACGAACCTGTTCCTTTGAAGAGTGCTACTGTTTAGGATAAATCATCTGAATATTCCTGTCTGTGGTGACAGTGTGTGTTACAGGCGATTATTCTAAAATCATAAGTGGTATTGCTAAGATCCGGGTCTTCTAGCTGGTATCCAGAAGTGCTGACAGTGAAAGGGTTAATTGCTTAAATTAGCCCGGTGACAATCTCTCTTAGGCTGCTGGCACTTAGATGGTGGACCCGCAAGCTGGAAAATATTTGCGCTGGATGCAGCAGAGAGTGGGATTGTTACATTAGTGACAAGCGCGGTGTGAGATCGGGCGGTCCTCTGTCACGCATTAGTGAGGAGGGCAGTGATCGGATACCTGCGTTCGTCACATATTGTTGGCAGCGTGCTGGGATAGTTTTGCCTTAAAGTGGTTGTCAACCTGTGACAACAACCTTAACCTACAGGTAAGCCTAGAATTACTTGTTGGTGCACTGCATATCTCCCAAACCTGTACGGTTCAGGAGATATGCAGTGTTTTGCATGTGCCGACGTCATATCGGCACATGTGCAGTGAAGAAGCGGCCACCGTGCCGTTTCTCCACTGACCCTGTTCCGTGACTGGCGGCTCCCGTACGCATGCGCGGGGGTGACATAACGCGACTCCGGCCAGTCACAGAGCCGGAGTTGCGGCCCCGGAAGGAAGAGGGGCAGAAAATGGACGTGGCCTGCAGCGGGGACATCGCTGGATGCCGCAGGCTTCATTTGCAGGTAAGTGGCACATAATGGGCTACTGTTCGATGCATAGTAGCTCATTATGCTTCTACATTACAGGGGTATATTGAGGAAGTAAACCCAATCTGGGTTTAATTCCTCTTTAAGAGCATTCAGTGCATTGTTAGGAATTAGCTCTGCACTGAAGAATTGTAACCTTTGTGGAAACAGTCCTTAGAGACAAACTGGTGCATATGTTTTGTTTTTTTTAAACAGACATACAGCAACAGCTCCTTCCTACAGCTCCTTTCTATCTCTGCTTTCTGTTCTATCTTTTCTGCTTCCAAAATGTCTGGGTTATCAGGGTATAAGAAGATGAGCAAAGATGACCTGACTGCTGAGTGTACAACAAGAGGCCTTGACGTCAGTAACAAAACTCATGGAGACATGATACCGGCCCTACAGGAATACGATATCCGAGCAGACCAGAACTGGGGGGAACTTGAAGCTGAAGGGGTTCCTGATACTCCGGAGCCCAGTGGTTCAGACTCGATGGGCTCACAGGATAGGCACACAGAGACTGACACGGGAATACCACTGATTATCCCCTCTAGGCCACAGCAGGAGCAGGCCAGCCCCAGATTGCCTGCAACCTGTATAGACTCTCCTCAAATGCAGGAGACCCTACAGCGCATCAGATAAACGGATCCTGTGATGTACCTGCAGTTTCTGGAATGCCAGGCTGAGAGAGAGGCTGCAGAACACCGGACTGAGAGAGAGGAACACCAGGCTGATAGAGAGGCTGCACAGAGGGAGGCTGATCGCCGGCACAAACTGTAGATGTCGAGATTCCAGCGACAGGCTCAGAACCTCGGATCCCTAGAGCACAGAGACACCTCTCTGCTGGCGACCCCAGCTGCCAAATTTCCAGTCATGGAAAAGGACAGTGACATTGACGTGTATTTACTGTCGTTTGAAAAAACTTGCCATCAGTACCAATTGCTTCCAGCACAATGGGCCCGGTACCTGATGCTAGGGCTACGAGGCAAGGCCCTGGATGCGTATGTTGACCTGCCAGCGGAGCAGGACAAAGACTACGAAGCTGTAAAGGCTGCGATCAGTCAGAAATATCAACTGACCCCGGAAGTGTACCGAAGACGCTTTAGGTCCCTGCAAAAAGGTCTGGGTACTCCTATATGGATGTGGTAAGCCGTTTACGCACCACCTTCCAACAGTGGACTAGGGGCTTGAAGGCCAATTCTTTTGAGTCCCTGGAAGATCTCATGATTGAAGATCAGCTTTTGCACATCTGTCCTCCAGACGTCAGACAGTTTGTGTTAGAGCGGAAGCCCAGTTCTGCTAAAGCTGCAGCAGAACTGGCAGATACCTTCATCAGCACTTGGGTATCGGACCATCGCAAGGCCCCATTGAATGGCTGTAAAGGGGGAAAATCGCAGGTGGCAACCCCTCCTCTGCCTGCCAACCAAGTTTCTCAGTGGTCTGAACCTGCAGTTCCTGGTGCCAAGTCCTCCCTGACTCACAAATGCAGGTGTTACACCTGTGGCAAGCCTGGCCATCTTAAGTCACAGTGCCCTGAGCAGAAGCAGATGACATCACCTGACCAACTGGCCAGCAACTCTTCTTCAGTGCTGTTCGTCCGCAAGAAAGCTTGGGTAACCACCGCCAACTTGCAGCAAGTCACCTTGGGCAACCGGGTTGTAACTGGTTTCTGGGACACCGGAGCTGAAGTCACTTTGGTCCAACCAGAGGTGAAAGAAGGGACATCATCCCTGAGAAGTTTTTTTACCCTCACCGGAGTTGGGGGGACCCGATCACGAGTACCCCGTGCCCATGTTTTTATTGATTGGAGTGCTGAGAGTGGAATGAGAGAGGTGGGAGTCTCGGACGAGATCCCCACAGGTGTTCTCTTGGGTGCTGATTTAGGTACCCTTGCTTCTGCACCCTGTGGTTGGAGTCTCGCCCATATACTGGAACCATGAAGTGTCAGAGCAGTTGGCCGATGCCTGCTGTCTCACCATCATTGACCTGAGCAGGGGGCATGGACTGCCCCTTCTAGCACAAAAGGCTCAGGATGAGTCAGCCTTCATCACCCTATGTGGTTTGCCTGCCTTTGCCGCAATACTACCTGGGGTTGAGAATGCACCAGTCACCCTTCCAGAGGTCCAGATTGACCTACCAGGTGGGGTGGAACCTTGGGAAGTGACTTGCTTGGGGGGCCTGGAAGGGATTGGTCCTGTCTGGGTGGAGCCCCTGGTGCTCCTGTCAGCAGTCCTGAACAACCTGGCAGGGCCCACTCTGACAGTTCCCCCTGATAACTGTCGGATGGGCATGTCAGCGGTTCGGTACTAGGAACAGCAGGGAGCAGAAAGCATCCAGAGGTTAGGAACTGGGAAGGTTGAGGCTAGCATGGCTTGGCCTACTCCTCAAGCCAACATACTAGTTGTGTCATTCCTGGGTGCAGCTGGCTACCATAGGATGTGGGAGTGCCACTATAGGGGCCCAGCTGAACCTGTGACTGACCGACCAACCCGAGCACCAACGGCATGGTATCCTTAATGCTATTGTGCAAGGAGGACCGTGCCATCCTGACAAAGGTACTGGCCGTTGCACCTGGGACAAGGGCCCTGGAAATCAACGGTACGGTCCTGGCGCACTCTGGTGCCATTACCTTTGGGTCAGGTGCAGCCCTGGGCCAGAGGGATGAGACAGAAGATTTTATTTTTCTCTGTATGTGCATTGGCAGTTCATAAAAATGAAGGAAGTGACACAATGGACATTAACCCAACACACAGAAACCGCAAAATGTAAATGGCTCCTTCGCATTAGATTTTCTTTTTGTATCAAACATACAAAATGCAATCAGAAGTTGTCAAGTAATTTTTCTTAGAAAATGATAATCAAACCGTATTTAACTCCACCATTTTGTAACCATGTTACATGGCACATACTTTTTTAGGGGATGTCTGCCTCATGAGTACACATAAAAATTAACCACTTCAGCTCCAGAATGTTTTACCCACTTCCTGACCAGGCCATATTTTGTGATACGGCACTGCATTGTTTTAACTGACAATTGCTTGGTCATTGCATTGCTGTACCCAAATAAAATTGATGTCCTTTTTTAACCACAAATAGAGCTTTCTTTTGGTGGTATTTGATCATCTCTGCGGGTTTTATTTTTTGCACTATGAACAAAAAAAATGCTGACAATTTTGAATAGAAAACAATATTTTTTACTTTCTGCTATAAAAACATTCCCAATAAAAAATGTAAAAATTGTAATTCCTTCATCAGTTTAGGCCAATATGTATTCTGCTACATATTTTTGGTAAAAAAAAAACCCAATAAACATATATTGATTGGTTTGTGCAAAAGTTATGGTGTCTACAAAATAGGGGATAGATTTAGAGACCTTTAATTAATTTTATTGTTTTTACTAGTATTGGCAGCGATCAGTGATTTTTAGCGGTACTGCGACATTGCGGCAGACACATTTGACACTTAGTGACACTTTTTGGGGACCAGTGACACCAATACAGTGATCAGTGCTAAAAAAAAAAAAATGCACTGCTTACTGTATAAATTACACTAGCAGGGAATGGGTTAAAACCTGCGGTGATCAAGGGGTTCAAAGTGTCCTAGGGTGGTGCTTTCTAACTGGGGGGAGGGTGTCACACTGGAAAAAAAGAGATCATGTTTCGGCTTAGCTAAAACACAAGACCTCTCTGTTTCTTCCTGACCGATCAGCCGTTTGCTTTGTTTATATTGACAGAAGGCTGATCTTTCTCTGCAGAGAACGATCGGCAGATCACGGCCACCGAACCCGCTGATTGGCTCCCGCTGTGTCTAATCAGAGCGGAAGCTCCGCTCCAGCGGCATGCACCCCCCTAAGCTGCGTGCACAAAACCACGTATTTGTTTGTGGTTTTGCGCAGCCGGGCCGCCCTGCCACAGTACATATGCGGTGGGCGGTCCAGAACTGGTTAAACACTTATAGGGGTTCTGAACTTTTCTCACAATATTAAAACATTTGTTTTTTTTTGTTTGTTTTTTCGCTTCCCTTACTTGTTTCTCAATCACCTGTATGGGAAAGTCTGCCTTGTGGTTACTCAAATGCAAATAAAATCCTGGCAGGGGTTGTGAACCTTCCACTTACTACTAGAACCTTTGGTTTTATTACAGCCTTCTTCACTTCCTGTTCTCTCTGATACCCATTTATTAGGAAATTGGTAAAAAGGGATTTCCCTCACTTCTATTTCTATCTGATAGCGGTCAAATAGACAGGGGGACATCTACCAAATGGGCCACAGGTGGCAATTAAAAAGTTGACAATCTAACCCTTACAGCTGTTTTTGCAATGGATATAATTTATTCTGGAGTTAAAATGTAATGTCTATATTGTTTGTTACTTTCTAATACCTTCTTTTCTTTGTGGGTGCAACCAGACTGCAGGTGCATGCACGGAACGTGTGATAACCGCCCAGGAAGTAGAGGGGTGTGTCAGGGTGGACGATGCAAAGATGGTTATGTGGGAGAATTCTGTGACCAGCATTCAGAGCCATGCAGATCATTAAATGCGACACAATTTTGCCATTTAGATGCAGTCTGTGTATCTACTGATAACATCACCAGGTAATATGTGTATTTCCATTGACCTGGCCTGCAGATGTTAAAGCGGTAGTAAACCCATGCATTTAACTGGTTAAAAACCAGTCACATTTCCGGCATGTGCCGGAAATGTAACACTCCCATTGGCTGTGCTCTAAACCAAACTGTCAAACCATCCAATGGCTGATGTCATAGCTGATCACATGTGCAGCATCATGGTAGTTGTAGATTAAACAGAGGCCAAGATGGCAGCTTCCTTGGCTGAAAATGATAGGAGGGTTTACTACCACTTTAAGGACCAATTTATGTACTACTTTGTTTTGACTGCAGCATACAGCTCCTAAAAACCTGGGAGTTGGACCTACCAGTGTTTGAAATAAGAACTGTCTCTGTTGCTTCCTTCAACCTTAACCCTACTTTGAAAAAAAAAAATAAAACCTGAAACCTACCAGTTGCCAAAGCCGTGACAGACCATCCCTATTTCAAACATTTTGATAAATGATGCCCAATATATGAAATGTCTTTGAAAACATGTTTCACAGCTAGTTGTGTGCACTTATTTTAGTCATAATCCTGAAATTTATTGCTTGATAAAAAATGTTTGTCCTCCACAGATCCTTTTTTCAGCACCCTACAAAATGCTTTGGTCATCCATAACCTTTTACACCAGTAGCATAGCACTTCTCCTCTGGGGCAGTGGGGAATGACCCCCACAATAGTGCAGTAGGCTGACATTTAATATCTTAGGGTGGATCATTGGCCTAATATGGAGTAAAACTAACAGTCCAGTGTTCATAGCATATTCAATCAACAAAGTAACTAAAATAGGGTTAGAGATGCAGGATACCCAAAAATAGCAAACTATCTAAGGCCTTCAGGTAGCAGCAAAAACATATTGGTTTCCTTTCACTATCAGACCCTAATACTAATTGGCCCTTTGAGAGCAGCCTTCTAATTGCATTTGGCCCATTAAGAGTGGCCTTCTAATAGTATTTGGCCTTTTGAGAGACAAAAGACCCTACGCAAGCATTCACAGGTATCTTAAAGGCACAGTTTTTCTTGTTGAAAAGTTGTACATGATCAGTGTGCTGTCTTTCCCCACCCCACCCCAGCAAAGCTGAGCTCAGCAGCTACTGCAACAGGTGGAGAGAGAGGGCACCACATATGCATTGTTTAACAGCAAGGAAGCTCACTTGTTTCTGTAAAGCTGGGGGTGAGTGTCCAATGTTTGGCGTATAAAGGAAGCTAACCAGGTGGGCAATGTAATCAGCATGGGAATATTTCTGCCATGCTTTGAGCGGTGCAGAGCAGTCCTACACTTATGACAATTGAATTAAAGCGGTTCTAAAGCCTAAACATTGTTTACCTTAATGCTTTCCCTGCATTAAATTAAAAAAAATGTTTAGGTAACAGTGTCGCCCCTCAACGCCCCCATACTTTCTGGAGTCCTCACTCAATCCAGCACTGTGCCTGTCTTCAGCAGCTCTCCCCACTCTCACAGGCTTTGCTGAGGTAGCGGGAGACTTTGTTGTCGGTCAAATCCTGTGATGAGATAGTGGGGCCAAGTTGCGCTGTCTGAGTTTTTGGTGTGCCACAAAACGGAGTGGCTTCCTATGGTGGAGCGATGAGCAATTCCAAGTACGTATTTTATGTTTGTTATTTTTTTTAAAAAAGTACTTTACAACCACTTTAAACAATATTTAAAAAAAATTGTACAGTTCATTTTAACCAGCAAGAGCCCGTTGTCTGCATAGGCTATTTTATACAAAAGATGAGTCTAGCCTTTAAATGTTGAGCAGTAAAATTTAGAGCAGCTTCTCCCAAGCTCTCCAGGACACTCTTCAACGTAACAGAACTCTTCTAAAGGTGCTCCTTACATACATTCCAGCAGTGGTGGCTGGTGCTCAAAACTTCGGGGGGGGGGGGGCTTGGAGCGGAGTGCTCTGTGCCCCGAGCCCACCCATTTTTGAAGCCTGTTAGAGCCTCTGGCTCTAATTACGTGCTTAACCACTTAAGGACCGGAAGGATTTCCAGCTTTAGGACCGGAGCCCTTTTTGCGATTCGGCACTGCGTCGCTTTAACTGAAAATTGCGCGGTCGTGCGACGTTGTACCCAAACTAAATTTGCGTCCTTTTTTTCCCACAAATAGAGCTTTCTTTTGGTGGTATTTGATCCCCTCTGCGTCATTTCTGATCGCCGCTATAAACAAAAGAAGAGCGACAATTTTGCAAAAAAAAAACAAATTTCTTACTTTTTGCTAAAATACAAATCCAAAAAAAAAATATAAAAAAACTTTTTTTTCACCGTTTTTGGCCGATTTATATTCTTCCTCATATTTGCGATAAAAAAATCGCAATCGGCGTTTATTGATTGGTTTGCGCAAAAGTGGTCGCGTTTACGGATGATGAGAATTCATTTTTGGGGTTTTTATTTATTTATTTATTTTTTTACTATTAATGGCGGCGATCTGCGATTTTTAGCGGTACTGCGATATTTCAGTGGACATGTCGGACCATTTTGACACTTTTTTGGGACCATTGGCATTTATACAGCGATCAGTGCTATAAAAATGCACTGATTAATGTGTAAATGCCATTGGCAGTGAAGGGGTTAACCTGCAGGGGGCGCTCTAAGGGTTAAGTATGTTCCCTGGGCGTGTTCTAACTGTGGGGGGACTGCCCTAGCTGGGGAAGGGAAGTGGTCACAGCCTTCGTATACAGGAAGGCTGTGATCACAGCCCTTCCCCCTTCACAGAACGGAGGTCCGTGTTTACATACACGGACCTCCGTTCCTTCACTCCGGGGGGGGCATCGCGGGTAGCCGGCGGCAAAACCTGGCCCTCCCCGAACACAGTGAGCGCGCGGGCGCGCCTTCGGCGGCGTGCACGCGCTCACTAGGCGCGATCACGCGGCCGCCATCATATGACGGCGATCCGCGTTACATAGCCACTTTGCCGCCGTCAATTGCCGATTGACGGTCGGCAAGTGATTAAAAAAACCACCCTCCCATTGGAATCCATGCATCCGGCGCCCTGCATGTAGATTAGGGGGCCAGGCCCATTGGATTGGGGGGGGGGGGGTTCGGCGCCCCTTATGGAGCAGCCGCCACTGCATTCCAGACTTTTTTTTAGAGGTGCACCATATAGGTAGCCATCTCTGTCTTGCTCTTTCTGGATATATCCCCCAAGAAGGTTGTTTAGATTCATTAGGCCTTAGCACAAGGTCCCAGCTAGAGCAAGGCTAAGAAGAAAATACTTCTTCACAGTGACATCCTCTACCAGCAGCAGCACAGGACCTTTCTAAAAAAGTTTCTCTAAATATTTATCCCTTTCCCTCAGCCCACACCACTGGGCCAAAACCTGCAGTGATAAGTCAAATAAATATTCATAACTCATACATTGTTTACCTCTCAGGCTCCATTCACACTTGTGCAACTTGTCATGCGACTTAGGACATCCAAGTCACATGACAAATCTCAGCCCATTCTTTTCAAGGGCACCCATTTAAATAGGTGTGACTTTGAAAAGGTGTCTTCACTACTTTGGTGCAAATTTTGATGTGTCTTTGGTCCAGAGAATGTAAAGGCAGATGAAAGTCGCACCAAAAGTTGCATCAAAGTCATGCTACAAAGTCGTGAAATCATGTAACTTTGGAGACGTGCTAATGTGAATGGAGCCTTACACTAACTACTGAAAAATTGTTGCAAACAAAAAGATATATAGGGTACTATATCAAAAATAAAAACCCTTTGGGGTATAAAGTGCTATAGACCTTATTTATGTATGAGGTTCACCAAATAAGGTGCGAATCTGTCTGCTGTGCGGGGAGTTATGACCTACTCAGAAGGGTGTTACTTCACACAAAAAGATCCACACACATTGTGAAGGGGATTGCACAACTGGAACATGTTGTGGACAATGCTGTAACCTCAAGTGATTTCATATTGTTTATAGGTAGGTAGCTGGTTTATAGTGATGTGCTTATAATTTAAGTAGCGTGTACAACGTATGGGGGAGATTTACTAAAATTAGAGCACTTAGAATCTGGTGTAGCTGTGCATGGTGGCCAATCAGCTTCTAACTTCAGCTTGTTCAATTAAGCTTTGACAATAGAACCTGGAAGCTGATTTCTATGCAGAGCTGCACCAGATATTGCACTCTCCAGTTTTAGTAAATCAACCCCTTTAAACTGCTGGCAAGATTAAAGTGATTGTAAACGATCACCTTGTAAAACAACCCATTCCGTTTAACATTGAAATGAAAGGCAAAACATTTGTGTATAGATCTAAAAAAACATTATAAATACCATTTTTCCAAGTGATCACATTCCCTCTGTTTTCAGCTGCATAAGAGCTGGGGGAGGAGAAGCAACAGAACACTGATTTTCCCAGTGAAAGGCTGTGCAGTGGGTGGGGGTATCAGGACAAGTCTGATCATTGGAGGAGAGCAGCCTGCGTTCCCAGCACAGCTAGAGAACTGATCACGGTGTGCTCCCATGCCTAGTGTGGTCAGTTTTTAACAGGGGAGCAAAGGGACTAGCAGGAGCACCAGGTATTTCACATAAAGCAAGCAAAAAATAGAGAACAGGAGACTTTCTCATACAAGTACACGGTACAGCAGGCACATATCAGGAATATGAAATGCTGGGGTAACAAACACTCTAAGTACAAAAAATAAACACTGTAAGCACAGAAGTTTATAAAACAATAATGCATTTTGTGAGACTAACATGTTTATGTGTGTCTATTGTGTTTTTAGGCAGCTTGATAGATAAACTTATACTGCTTAAAATAAACTGTTATTCCTTCCTCAATAAAAATCTATTGAAAAGAAAATCAACTGTTATTCTAGTAGATATCACAATAAGCGCAGCATTTCCACATTTAATTACTATCATTATATTCTTATTAATATAGCACCATTATTTCATTGTTTGTTAGATAAAGAAATGTAGTCAGACCTTGACTCCTCTATTATCTATGTTTTCCAGCTGTCAGTGTAAGAATGGATATGAAGGAGATGGAACTTTCTGTCAACCCATAGATGAATGCAAGCAGCCAGAACGAGGTGGATGTTCAGAAAATGTGAGTAACTATTATTGGACTTGCAAAACAGATATTTTATGTTTAGGATCCCCAAGTGTTGACCTATGAGCCCTTTATCTTATGTGATATTATTCCCTGTCGGCTTTGTTTTAGGCTGGGCAAGCCCTCATACTCATACAGTGTCTTTAGCAGTATGATGTCTACAAATTCTAACCTTTTTTTTTTTTTTTATAAATCATTTTATTTGTTTTTAATGATACAAGCCAAAAAAAGAATACATGGACACTAACAACCATACATGTACAAAACTACCAATAGACAAAATACGCAAAATACACGTCCACACTACCTGAACTCCGGATCTTATTTTCACACCTTTGTACCCTTTTCATTCATCATATGTTCACAGGTCACCTATCAACCCTAAGTAGAGCTAATTCAGCATCTCTACCTTTCTATTAGGAGATAACCTAAGGCTTTTCAGATATAATTGTAGCCGTACTATGTTTGACCAACCATTTTCCCCAAATATTATTGTATTTATAAATGCAGCCCCTATTCATATATGTATCCCTATATAATAGTATATTTCTATTGACCAGCTGCTTCCAAAATGAAAGGGTAGGGGCCGACGATTTTTTCCAATGGAGGGCAATAGCCTTCCTAGCATAGAATAATGCTACATTGACAAAAATCTGATCTGCCTTTGCAAGTGAAACACCTTTCACCAAACCCAGCATGCACACATGCATTTTGACCTGTAGGGGGGTTGAGATAATGACGTTTAACAGTGGGATCACCTCTGTCCAGAAGGCCACTATATATTTACAAGTCCAGAAGATATGTGGGAAATCCCCCAATACATCCCCACATCCCCAACAACCAGCTGAAGCCCTGGGGTCCATCGCATGCAGGCGATGTGGTGTAAGATGGGCTCTATGGACCAATTTAAATTGGACCAATTGGTCTCTCAAGGACACCAGACAGCTGAATGGGGGAGTTCCCACACATCTTCTCAATCGCGATCATCCAATTCTGCTATGTCTCACTGCCATCTGGATTTTAGGCCATCCAACCCCGGAAGAGAGGTTGCAATGAGGTGAGTATATAGTCTGGATGTGGGCTTCTCAGAAAAAGTCATCCGAAGCACCACCTCCAAAGTGGACTGTTCAATCAGTGTGCCCTTCTGTAAAAACTGTGCATTGGAAGCATGGAAGATTTGAAAGTATCTCAAGAAATAGGAGCCGGTTATTTGGAATATTGCTTCAAGCTGAGAAAAAGTGATAAGTCTATTTTCTATAATTACATGAGAGACCAGCCTAACCCCATGCTTAGTCCATGCTGCGGGATCTGGTAGTTTATTAAACTGCTGAAGAGTAGGGTTTAGCCATAGGGGGGCATTGGGAGAAAAAGCCTTCTTGGGATAATGTTCACATCTAAGCCCATCCTCCCATGCCCGTATTGTATTCACCATTGGGGCGGTCAGATTATATGGTGCCCAGCGACCTCTAAATATTAGAAGATTGAGGGCCTCAGTGGATTCCATCACTGCGGCCTCCAACCTGATGGAGGGGTTTGAAAGGTCCGGGTTCAACCACCATGAGACCGTAACAAGTTGTGTAGCTAAAAAGTATTTCTATAGGTCAGGGAAGGCCAATTCATCTCTATTACAAGGACGCATGAGAGTTGCCATCTTGTATCTGGGAGTTTTTCCCGCCCATATGAAGGAAGAGAGGATCTGATTAAGTTTTATAAAAAAGGATCTTGGGATCCATTGTGGAGAGTGTCTAAACAGATATAAGTACTTTGGAATTATCTTCATTCTTTGAGATTTATTCGACCCATTTGGGATGGTGCTTATGATTTTCAGGCTCTTAATTTATTTCGGGTATCCTCCAGAACTGGGTTAATATTCAAAGACATAAAGTCTGATGTCCGTCTGGAGATCATAACCCCCAGGTATTTGAATTTATCTACCCATTGAAGTGTCAGGTCATGCGGAGCTAAGGACAAAAAAACAATGGCGCACTGGCCTAGCGCATTATCTTCAGATAAAAACCTTTTATTAAAAAGTTAAAAACCTACTCACAAGCAAGCTGTGAAATTGAGCTTATCAACGATTTGTGGAGTCCTTCCAATGCATGGCCGTGTGCTGTGCGGCTGGTTCTCTCACAAACAAGGCTAACGCATTTCGAGGTTTCCACCACTTCCTCAGAGCCTCTTTGTCTTTGGTACAGAGCATTTGAACTACCCCTAGTTCACCAGTGACAGCAAGGCGGTACTTATAATAAGAATCGGAATATCGGGTGGAAGATGCCTTCCCTCTGAGCGCAGGAAGGAGTTTTTTGTTTGTGACATGTGGAGCTAAGTTCTGGGCTTCAGTATCGATTGGGAAAGTAAAGACTTTGCCCAGATGACCTTCAGCCCTGAAACCGATGAGAATGAATCTAATATCTGTAAAGCACCCTGCAAGGAAGGACCTGGATCATTTAAGACCAAAGGGTGGTCATCTGCGTAGAGGGCTACCCTTTCCCCGAGCCAACCAATGCGTAGTCCCCTGTTGTTCAATGAGGTACGCAAAGCCTCCGCCATGGGTTCCATGGCAATGGCAAACCTTTATTGAGACATGCATTTTGATGGTTGCAAACTCCTCGCAGCAAAAACAATCCACATAGCTAAACTCTAACAAATCTGTCCTGGTTCACATTATTGCAGTGGTTGCGGGTGCAGGTATCGCAGCGACTTCGGCACCAACCACCACCTGCAGTCAAAACGCACTGCTGTTTAAATACGCACACGGTAATGGCACTCCCATGCTTCTAAAAACGCAGCGTGTATGTGGGGGTGGAAGCCGCAGGGAAATTGCATGGTGCAAAAGCACCATGCGATTTCCTGGCTGCTGCATTGTTTAAATGCTGCAGAAAGTTTTTTCCATTCATTTGAATAGGCTGCTGTGCCTGTGCAAACCAGCAAAAGTGTGAACCAGGCCTGAGGTAAAATGTGGCGGTCATGGAAAAGATACTCATGAAGTATCCTTTTATCCAAAGCAGTCATTTCCGTTATGGGAGGACAGATCAGACCAGGATCCAGGAACAGGAAATGTTCCAGGAACATTGCCATATCATTGGATAAACATAAAACAGCCATGAAACTAAAGTGACACTAAATTCTTGTTTAAAAATTATATTTTATTCAAGTATGTATTCTGAACTCAAAAAAGCCCCTTCTGATGCTCTCAGCCTCCTCCAAATCCTCCAGAATCTTTTTTTCATTTGTGATAGTACTTCCTGTTAGAAAGTGGCAATGTTCCTTCTCCTTGACCCCACTGTATGTAGGAGCATAGCCTCCATCTGTTGCTCACTCTCAAGATGGACTATGGACTGTGAATTATGGGATTTGTAGTTTGCATAGGGCAGTGCTCATGACTGCAACTGACATGCACTGCGTGTTCCAATTAAAAAAAGTGAGGTGGAAAAGGAGAGGTTTGGCAGCTCATGGAGAATGACAAACACAGGCGGAAAAACACAGTAAGAAATGATTGAATGAAATATAGAATTACAGGGCCATTAAGTAGTGGATGTAAATTTATGTTTTTTTCGAGAATAAAGATATAATTTAGTATTTAGGGTCAGTTCACAACAAAATGCGATGCAGGAAAGGCACATTCTGTGTGTGTTTCTCGCATCACAGGTGAACGCACTGCCCTTGCAACCTACACGCAGATGCCAGTGTATTGTTAATTGCATTATGAATACAGATCGCAAACACAGTGCGTTTGCAGCCAAAAAATCCAATGGTACCACAGTACCAGGTGGTTTGGTGCTGTGTTTTGAAAAAGTAGTGCAAGCACTGCTTTTTCTGTGGTTCAGTACATTTTACAGCCCATTGGGCTGTCAGAATGCAATCCCAGTGGGAACTGGCCCTTAGTGGTAAATTAAGGCTGGCTTTGTACTCTGCAGTGTTGCAGCAACATGTGTACTGTATGTTAACACATGTTTAAATCCAAGGGATGAGTACATTCTTTATAGTTTAGTGAGAACTAAGAGCAAAGTTAAGACCTGAGTTTTTTCTATAGAAGAATAAAGGAAAATATCCAACATAGTCTATGATACCACCTTCTTAGGGCTACACTGTATGGAGTGGGGTACTCCAGTGCAGAGATCTGATCACCAAAGTAGTCAAGACTCAAGCATGGTGGGCAATCTGAATCTGTAATTCAAATGTATATTTCTTTACATTCTTTCAGACTTTCACTACTCATTGGGCCAACATAGATCAAGCTGAACATTTTGTTTAGTGACAGTTGTGATCACTCCTATTCTATGAATGACACCATCACTGATAGGGTATTCTGTTGCATTATGTAGTATCGCTACTTTCCCTTCATTGCTTATTTTATTATTATTATACCGGATTTATATAGCTTATGGTAAAGATAGTTCGAATTATGTAGTATCTCAAGGTTTTGGATTGTTGGGAATGGGACCTGTAGTTCATCAAGTCTGTCTCAGCACTGTGCTCTTATCACATTTCATGATACAGAAGCTTATAGATTTTCTAGTCCGATCAAAGCTGTACAATAACAGACTGAAGTATGACTTTTTTGCAAACAAGCATTGTTGATGTGGAAAGATTATAAGCACGAAAGGAGTGATTAATCAACATAACATGATTCTTGCAGGCCGTTTGCCTCAGTTACTCTACAGGGTACTTGTGTCAATGTAATGCTGGCTGGAGCGGTGATGGGATAGAATGTATACCTATTGACAACTGTGCCTTGGAGGATAGAGGAGGCTGCCATGTTAATGCCAGCTGTCTCTTTACCCAGCCTGGCAAGGTAAGTGAATATTCAGAAGAAATACATTTGTATCATTGTTTGCCTGGTTGTATAGCTGTACAGCTCTTCAAAAAGGACCTTCACCCTCTCCTACCACTTGCTGTGCTTTTTCAAGCCCTCTTCTTTTACACTAAGCTAACTGTGGAACTGACATCACGCATCCCAGGAATCTTTGCGGTAATCTGTGATGCACTACACTTGACCCAAGACCTCACTGCCACGTGAAGGGGCCGGAAGAGACAGCCGACACCTTCATGACATCAGTTGAGAAGATAGTGGTGTAGAAGCCAAAGTTCTGACAAAGAACAGCAGATTACAGCAGACAATGCTGGGTTCACTGGGTGTGCAAGTATGTTTTTCATGGGCAACTCAGTTTTCAAAGTAAGAGGGTGAAAAAGAACATTTTTCGTGTAGTTATAGGGAAGTTCCTCTTTAAGAACTGTACCAATGGAAAAGACCTTCAATACAGTGGACCTACAATCTTCTTAATAACTGTATTGTGCAGAAATACACTTTACTGTAACAGAGAATATGTTCTTGGTTGTTGACTTTACCCACATTGCAAAGATTTTATATCACATTTTATCCATCTGACCTCCTGTTAATAGGGACTCAGACAACATTAAATACCTAGGTCCTAAGTCTTCATTAATGCAATAAATAAAAATGAGCCAGAGTTATTCAATGTATGTCCAACTATGTCACCAACAAAAGTTGCATTTAAAGACCAGAGAAAAATCAAGCATTTGAAATACTTACCTGCATTTTTTATTTTTCATAAATGATTTTAAATTCACTTGCAATGTACTTATAAACCCGCCAGCAAGATTGGCTAACATAGACCCCTTCCTTCTTACACATCACAGCCTCTCCTCTTCTAGGATCGTCTAATTGCTACCTGTGCTCAACCAACTTCTCCACCCCCCCCCCTTCATAAGTTTTAATGCAGTAGCTGGGGGAATAGGGCAAGGTGAATGCTATACATTTTAATTAGAATGACAGTTGTTGGGGTTGATGGCATCGCATCCAAGATGGCGGCAGCCAACAGTAGTCCTTTTGGACACTTTAAATCTTATGGTAAAATTGTTGTTTAAATCAATGGTATGTGGCAGAGGACAGTGCCAGGATACTTTTTAATGGAATAAGTGAGTAGAACTCCAAGAGAATAATTATTTGCGATTACATCCAACTTGGAATCGCTCGGAAGAATAACCTAATATGGGATTTTTAGTCCAATCTTGTTTTATTGAGAGTCAAAGGTAACATAAATCTTGCAATCAATAATTACATAACATTAGTAGTCGTTCGACATGTTATTGATAATCGGAATGTACATTTTGGCACATTAGTCTGTTTACATTGCAATGGGTTTGTATGGCATAACAACTTCATCCTAATATGGGACTTTTAAACAAGAGAATGTATGTTAGTCCCTTTACTGCTGATTTATTAATTACAAATCTGTTAAATAATGCCCAGACAAATGTTCTGGTGTATTCAGTTTCAGAACAGAGTCTATAAAATCATTGTATTTCACCATTGTGACATTTTTTTTTTTTTTTTGCTTCCCAGAATGACTGCATTTGCAAAAAAGGCTATGCTGGTGATGGGTACTCCTGCGACCCAGTTAACATATGTTTAGAAAGCAATGGTGGCTGTCACGAAATGGTTGGTAGTGTCAACAGTGAAAACTGTTAATTTAAATGTCAACTCCACATAACACTTACAGTATACTTTAGCCGGGGGGCAGTTGAATTATAAGCAGATAAACTGCAGCTTTAAAGCTGAGGTTTAATCTGTTTATGTTTTCTCTTTCCTGGTTCCTACTCCTCTCTTACCCCCATAAATATGCTAACTTAATTTTCAAGTAAAATATTTCCATTTTTCCGGGGGGGGGGGGGGGGGGGTT
>BLSH010444136.1:1451332-1469544 GCA_018402905.1 Glandirana rugosa | reverse complement strand
GGTTGTTTACGCACATTCATGAAAACAGCACTAGAATAGGATATATGAATGGAGGACGGGCTGCTGATTGATAGGTGGGCCCTCTTCATTTATAGTTCACATTTCATTCATAGAAGCTGTAGTAATGGCTTCTATTAATGGAACAGCAGTTGCAAAGCAAGGTCTATAATTACCATTTATTTATTTTTAATTTAAAAACTGGCAAAAAATATATATCCTGCATCATATTGTCATGAGATAATGCAAATGCATATTTCAGATTTATATTATTTTAGCCAGTAGATGGATTTCTCGGCTCCTTTTCAAATGCTTACCAGTCTAACTATTCCTACTTTAAAATTAATGTAATATACAGAACTCCTTAGTTCAACTGAATTTATTCAGAGCACTGACTTTCTCTTCTCTGTGGGGTCCCCTGCTGATTTTCAGTTAGAGACAGACAGTCCATTTACATCTATTAGGGCACGTTAGGCTGCTTGCTAACAGGATATTACATTGAAAAACTGAGTACCACTTTAATGTTTGAATAAAGGTTTTTATAATAATATATAGCAATAGTAAGGTAGAAAATAATACAGTATAATATTAGTTTTAAATGTGTGACACAGTTCAAGATCTTTTTTATTAATGTAATTATTTAATCACATCTATATAATGACAGCATTTATACTGAGTGCATTCCATTGCTTCCCTAGGCAACATGTAAGCCAACCTCAGGAGGTGAGAGGACATGTACATGCCCTGAAGGATTTGCAGGGAATGGCCTAGATTGTTATGGAGACATATTATTGGTTTGTATAAATTCATTTCTTTAAAACTATCCTACACCTATTAATTCATTTTATTTTATTTGTAAAAACTTCCAGAGCAACTTTCCCAGCTCCAGCGGTTTGGTACAGTATTATGAGGGTGTCTCAGTCTTGCTGCTAGGAGAGCTGAGAATTGTGTTGATAAAATGTTTACACTAGAATGCTTGAGACATATAGGTACCTATTGAAAACTACCAATGACCATCTGAAACAGACAGGTGACCCGTAGTGTAGAGTAAATTTTTTATTTGCTGTAAACAACTGAGCATACCATTTTACAGGTACAAAGTAGTCCCATATTATTTTATCACATGTAAGAGTGAAAACATCAATTTACATATCCATTAAGATAGAAAGTCGCACCTGTTGATGAACTATCAAACCAAAATTGCCCAGATGGGAGCTTTAGAATCATAACACTGAAGTATAATGACCTCTGTTTTAGCTGGGGCACAGAGAACCCCCACAGGATTTTTTTTCCTTTTAGGTCATGCTGGAGTAGAAGGGAGAAAAGAGAAGGGAATTGGGATACATATTAGAAAGAAGAAAAGGGTAAGGCGTGCCAGTCGCAATGTTCAGACTGCATCCACCGAGCCCAACTCCTGGAGATAGAACCCAAGACTCTCTTTCTACCTATCTGAGAATTAAAATTTTACCCAATAGAATCATATCTTCTGAAACCTTTCCCCTTGTTGCCTAAGGGATGGAGTAAGGTCTTCCAATTACATTATGTCATTTATCACCATGCCCAGTTGCCACACTGTAGTGGGAGTGGTATCATTCAGTAAATTATTCAACAGGGATTGGCTGTAGTTCCTTTTCGAAAGAGAACTGAGATGAAGAGGCAGGCTGCCAGGTTGTTCCCTAAGGACAGCCCAGTGAGTTCCTGTGTAGTGTCAACCATTGATTGTATTTTTGCCACTGATTTCCAACCTCAGGTAATCCAATAGTATGGTAGTGGACTGGCTTATTTCTTTCAACTTACAAAATTGCTTTCAGAATCCTAATACCACCTCTGGAGCTCTCCAAATTTTACATTACTGAAAGTCAGTATATTTACAGGTACACTCTCCTTAGCCTCCACCTGACAGTGGCTTGTCTGGTGATAGTTCAGTGAGAGCACATATGCATAATGTGGAATAAGTAAGGGATATGCCAATTCTCCCCATACTCCAGAAGTCAGTACTTCTGAAGACTTGGCTGGCACTACCAGAAAACATACCGTAATAATAAAGATATAGTTTGGCAAAATAAGATACTTCTTATTTAACAGGTTTCTTAACTTAGTACATTACCCAAATTACAAATGTATTTTAATTATCAGTTTTGTATACAGTAGACACTGTTTTAAAAGGCAGTGGTTGTAATATTTCCAAGAGGTCCTCTCAGGGGGTTCTGTAGATTCTTTTTTGCCCCACTTCATAATAATGTTAGTAATTGTTCTTCATTGTTGCTTCATTGAATTATGGAGGCCAGACTGACATTGGAACTCTGTAACTGCCATTTGCCAGAATGGGTTCTGTACCTAAGAGTAATAATGAATTGGCTTCCATATATTCAACTGATGAGAACAGAAAAGCATGCAGTAGTTATGTTCAGACTTGATGAGTGACTTTGTAGATTTTATATGCATTATAAACCCCACTAATTCTGATGTATAAAAAGACAAACTAGCAGAACAAATGTTTTGCATAGATGTCCTTATCCATGTAATTGCTATCTACACGTTTGTGTCCTAAATTCTGTATGAGGCCACTCTTCCTACAGGTGAAAAAGCTTAGCCTCCTTGATTTAGCATTACTTTCCTTTTCTCCACACTGTGTAAGCTCTGTTAATTTTGTTTAAAATGTTACATTTTTTGGGAATTGTTTTGTAAAAATGCGTTTGCACTTAGCGAACACATGCAGCCGAAGAAAAATTTGACAGTGTCACTTTACTAGACATTTATACTGTAAGTTTTACCTTCCCAAAGAAAAATATCTCACTCTTCATAATCATATGTCATCAGTTTTCGGCAAAACCCCCTGTGTTCCTTGCTTTAAAATAATATCCTGCTTTTCAGTTAAACTTAAAGTGTGTATAATGTCAAAACCTTTTCTTTCTGTTTTGGATTGGGTGTGTAAGGGGTTAAAAAATGCATCAGTTATTTATTGCTGCGTGTGTTCCCACTGGGGAGATTTGTTCTGGTGCCCCTTGTTGTTTGGACAGAATTGATTGTTAGAAACACCACCTAGGGGAGTAAGCCCTGTTGCCGTCATCCCTATTCTGCAATTGTTGAGTGGGACCCCCTCAAGTGGGATTGGGATTTTTACAGGCACACTGAATAGTGAATCGTTTTATATAAAAGTTATAAAGGTTTAATGGTATACATTAAAATGTACAATACAGTTAATGTATTACATATCATTTAAAACAACAAATGGGTACATATATTTGACAAATACGTCTGGTAATTGTAGTTTGTGGACACTCCTTGGTCCGACGCGTTTCAGGAGATTGTTTGGACAGAAAGTGATGGGAAATACAAAAATTAGGAGGTGTCACCGGAACAGTGATAGAGGGTAATCTTTCTAATTGGGTCACTTGCTGTGTTGACTGCTATAGAAGAGGGGATTTCCCTTCCTGTGGAGAGATTTCCTGTAACATTTCGTTGTCAGTACTGAACAAAGAGCTGTAGTAAGTCACCCCAGTGAATCACAGTGGGAAAAAAAAATTCCACACCATTCAAGAGCCATGGGGGCAAGGTGTTTGCGGAATGCCGCTCCTTAGCTTTACTCACAAGTTAATTTAAATGGAGAAACAAGGGGCAGATACTGGAGAAAAGAGCAGTGGGAAATGAAGAGTAGAGAGATGGGGAGAGGAAGAGGCAACTGTTGTGTATTTGGGAGGAAATAATATTAATCAAAAAAGGTTTTGAGAACAGTCCAATCACCAACTGCTCTAGTCTGAACCAGAGGAACCCAAAGACAAAAGATTACCATCCAACCTGGCTGAACGCAGCTGTCCTCCCATATGCTCAGAATGTTATTAAAATTATTTTTGATTACTTATATTAATAATACTATTTTGCTTATTAAATTTATATAGAATTAATCTTTTTGTCTGCTTATAGGAGTTGCACAGAATCCCGGAAGTGTCCGTTTTCAGGCAATGGTTGACGGTATTATTATATTTCTATTTTTGTTACATTATGATTGCAGTTTTTATGGGTCTGGGCTGGGGTTGTTCTTGGAAAGATGTTCACATCTATTTTTTTTTTTTGGTTTGCCGAGCATCAATTTCTGACAGATGTTGGCTACTTCTGGACCTTGTTACAAATATTATAAGCCCCTCAACACCTCTTTACTTACAACTGAAAATAAAGCCTTATATATTTACAGGGGGGTATAGCCCTCTAGCACAGGACTTCAGTTTTTTTTCTAGGCTTCATTTAGTGCAAGAAGTCTACTCATCTGACTATTGCCTTGATCTGGGAACCCCTTCTTTTCATTCAGGATTGCTATTCTCAGACACACCCACTTCGATGCTCTTGTTGTCTGTTACATACAATAAGCCATATAGGAAAAAAAAAAAAACCTAAGCGTTAAAGTATCAGATTCAAGCCTGTAAATTGATGCTTCCTGATGTTCCTATCTCAGTATCTGCTAACATAGGCATACACAGGGCTTTTTTTCAGCGGGAATGCAATTCCAGCACCGAATGTACAGTGGATATAAAAAGTCTACACACCCCTGTTAAAATGTCAGGTTTCTGTAATGTAAAACAGTGAGACAAAGATAAATAATTTCAGAACTTTTTCCTCCTTTAATGTGACCTATAAACGGTACAACTCATTTGAACACAAACTGATATATTTTAAGTGGAGGGGAGTAAAAATAAAAAACTAAAATAATATGGTTGCATAAGTATGCACATCCTTAAACTAATACTTTGTTGAAGCACCTTTTGATTTTATTACAGCACTCAGTCTTTTTGGGTATGAGACTATCAGCATGGCACATCTTGACTTGGCAATATTTGCCCAAAAACACTCCAAATCTGTCAGATTGCGAAGGCATCTCCTGTACACAGCCCTCTTCAGATCACCCCACAGATTTTCAATCGGATTCAGGTCTGGGCTCTGGCTGGACCATTCCAAAACTTTAATCTTCTTCTGGTGAAGCCATTCCTTTGTTGATTTGGGTCATTGTCATGCTGAAACATAAAGTTTCTCTTCATGTTCAGCTTTCTAGCAGAAGCCTGAAGGTTTTGTGCCAATATTGACTGGTATTTGGAACTGTTCATAATTTCCTCAACCTTGACTAAGGCCCCTGTTCCAGCTGAAGAAAAACAGCCCCAAACCATGATGCTGCCACCAATTATTTATGAATTAATTTTTTCGTTACAACAGGATTCCCAGTTCAGAATTCACAGCGGAAGTAATGTAACTGCACTAATCCCATCTGATACAGCAATAAGGGCTCTAAGTCAGGAGAGTAGAACGTTTTGGATGGATTCTTATATGATGCCTTTTCTAATCAGGTAAAATTTCTACTTTCTTGATATGTGTTCTGGAAGGTGGTGGGACCATTCCAGTTCCCATATATCCATAGGTAGCTTCCCTGCACTACTAATAATTGCTAGTAATTTAGTGCCTAAATTAAAAAACAAAAATGTAGTATACTGCAGCTTACCAGTCCTTAGAAATGGTGCTTGCATAAAATTGCTTTTTTTTTTCTGGCTAAGGACATTTTTGGCAAGTACACTAAACAGTTATTGCTCTTGCCAGAATTGTCATAGGTGTCCTTGTCACCTACTGTGAGCTGACAAAATAGCAGAAGCAATGTTTTCTCACTTTTGTAAACTACTAGCCCCATTAATTTGGTGTGTAATGGAGATAAACAAAAGGCAGACATGTCTGAAGTCCAGCCTGTGTAACAACCATGCATAAAATCAGGTTTGCCATGCTAACAGTGAATTCAATCCAATATGACAATCTAAAAGCAAGTCTAGTACATATAAATCTAAAAGTGAGTCCCGAGTGATAGAACAGTCTGTAATGAGACAGCATGAAAATTCCAAGTCTAGAAGTTCCAGTTTCATATAAGCCCCGCAAGTGTGTCCAATGTATAAATATAGATGGCAATCCAAAAGGTGAATCACCCAAGTGTGCCTCCACCATTGGGTAAAGAGTGACTTCCTACCAGAAATGATCAACTCTTAATTAAAAAGAGTTGAAAACAATGTAAATAAAGTATCATCTGAGATGGAAAACATTCACTCCTTTCCTCCTATATGGTTAGTGCAGACTCGCAAGTAATGGTAAAAATTGCTCCATCATAACATGTAGGGAAAATAAATAAATTAAAAAGAACACATAGTGTAAAGCTGTATAGTAAATTAATTAAAAGGAAGGGAATGGTAGTCACTCACAAAGGGATAAGGATTTTATTAAAACATGTTAAAATTCACTCACATTTGTAGGTACTCCTCCACCGGTGCACTCGGGTATTGCATGAATATGTAAAAGACAATCCACAGCTGCTGGCTACAACTGTCCAAACAGTATTCTGAATGTCACCATAGGCTACTCCCCGACCCGTTTCGTCACTGGGTCACGTGACTTCATCAAGACCCTTGATGAACGTGCAATACCCGAGTCGCACCGGTGGAGGAGTACCTACAAATGTGAGTGAATTTTAACATGTTTTAATAAAATCCTTATATTTTAAACGATTCAAAACTATGTCAGCCCTTCTTTGTATCCCATAAACCATACTGAGGTCCGATTGTGAAGCAGGAAATTCACCCTAGAGGGGACTGTGTTCTCATTCTGAGTGGGGTCACCCCTGGAGCATTGCTGAGGTCCGCCTGTGGAGCAGGATATTCACCCCAAGGGGGACTGCGCTACTAGACCCAGAGGGGTCGCTCCTTGAGGTGAGCAGTTGGTGATACCGGGTGGTGGATATAGATGTGCACAAGTGTTTGGTTGGAGCACCTGATTTTTTCACCCTGCACAGTCGTTGATGTGGAAAACCACCATACCTGCGGAGCAGGATTTATTTTTCATTTGCACCTTAAAGGACAGGGTCCAGATTATTGTTTACAGCCAATAGGACTATCTGGTTGCAGCACTTGCACTTTTTTCACAACATTGCATATGTTTATTGCAGGTTAATTTTATGTATGATGTTTTATGCACTTTAATCACAATTTAATACTGTATTTATACAGTGGTTATGCACTTTATGCTCTTTTTGATGCTGATTCTTATGCACTATGTACATGTTTTTATATACTAAGAGCAGTTGATACATGTTTATAGTTGATTTTATATTGCGCTTCACTTGGTTTATACGGAACATTGCCGACCCTGCCTGCACCCGACTACCCACCTGCCTGCTCCTTCTGTACTGCATAAGCCGGCCTGTTGCCAACTCGGACTGTACGACTACTCTTCTACTTGCACGAGCCCAGTGGACTTGCACCTATCATCAAGTGGTCCAGTACAGCCCTCGTGCCTCCCTGTGCTCCTGAGCTCCCTGTCTACACTACCAGGGGTTCTCGAACCAGGGCCACAAGAGAGGTGATCCCCTGCATAAGTCAGACTCATCCGCCAGGTACGTGACAGTTCCAAATTGTTGGAGTTTACATACCTAAGGAGACACAAGACAGGATCTGGAGTCAGCATGGTATCATATACAGAATTTATCACATCTATCACATGCCACCAATACCAGTGTAATTTTGGACATTTCCAGAACGGATGCAAAAATGAACCAGGCGATTGAGCACATCTTACACATTCAGAGTTTTCTTTCCTGCCTTCTGTACCCTATACAGCAGCGCTGGAGTACAGTAGGCCCTATATAGGATACAAAGTTGGGTCACTCTATAAGTCAGAAATATCAAAAACAGCTGTACGTTCTTCATTATTTTATCCCATATATCCCCTAGGGCCACATCAATGTCCATCTCCCATTTTTGCCTGCATGGAATCGGAAATTTAAAAAGCAGTTCAGATAAAGGCCACGTATAGACTTTAAAGATAAGACATTTGGTATTATTTGCTTGGACTATACTGTACAAAATAGGTACTGAATGGAAAAGAACACTCAAGGTCAGATGCTGGGTCTTCAAAGCATGTCCTAATTGTAGATATTGGAAAAAGGAAAAGTAAAACATCTAGGTCTTGAGCTAGGTGCTGCTGTTGCAGAGCTTTTTGGAAGTGTCAGACACTGATGCAGCGTGGTATGAAGGAATGTGAGCACAGCGGAGCAGACCAGATAATCCCTTCCCCTCGTGACCGGGAGCGGCAGTGGGTGCCCAGGGGACCGATAGCGGCGTCAGGAGTGGGACATTGCGGTGGTGGAGCGGGAGTAACTGGGGACAGTAGAACCCCACAGACAAGGACAGAGGAGGCGGGAGTAGATCCAGTGGGACTGAAAGGTAGAAGGCTGACCGGAAGAGGCGGCAGGTAAGTGTATTTGCAGACCGGAGTGAGAGGGGGAGTGTGACTGACTGACTAGAGAGGCGGCAGGACTGAAAGGGAATGACCGACTGCTGCAAGTGTCAGATTACAAGGGGAGGCTGTACAGAGCGACACAGAGACACATACAATAAAAAACTGACTGACAGTGTATGTGAGCACCTGAGTATTGTTTGAGTACCTGAGTATTGTGTGAGTACTTAAATATTGTGTGAGCACCTAAGTATTGTGTGTATCTGAGCATTGTGTGTACTGTGAGGACACATGTACTGTGAGGACACGTGTACCGTGAGGACACGTGTACCGTGAGGACACGTGTACCGTGAGGACACGTGTACTGTGAGTGCCCGTGTACTGTGAGGACACGTGTACTGTGAGGACACATGTTCTGTGAGTGCCCATGTTCTGTGAGGACACATGTTCTGTGAGTACCCATGTACTGTGAGTGCCCATGTAATGTGAGGACACGTGTACTGTTGAGGACACATGTTCTGTGAGTGCCCATGTACTGTGAAGACACGTGTACTGTGAGGACACATGTACTGTGAGTGCCCGGGTGCTGTGAGGAAGCGTGTACTGTGAGGACGCGTATACTGTGAGTGCCCATGTGCTGTGAGTATTAGAGTCAGGGAGCTAGCTGTCAGTTAATTGGACAGAGTATGATTCCCAATCCCCATTAGATTAGTGGGTACGATGACCGGCGGGTCTGGAGATGCGTCTCGATGCACATCTAGCGGTATGTATGCGTTCCTTGATCATCCGATCGAGGGCGAATACTGCTGTGCAAAATGTAGGCACGTTTCTCTGGAAGCCCAGGTGCTGGATCTGGGGAAACAGCTGGCAGCACTGAGAAGCCTCTCCATACTTGAGGGGAGTTGGGAACGTACCCGGCAGGGAGGCGTGTGGTGATATTGAGGTGCAAGTACCAGAGCAGAGTAGTTGGGTGACAGTTATGAAGGGTAGAGGGGTCAAAAAAAGTCAGGAAGGCTGATCCTGGGCTGGAGCATCCCAATAAGTACACCCCGTTGTGTGATATTGCGGAAACCAGCTAGGGACCAGCATTGCCCCTAGCTGCCAGGGGAATAACTCCTCCAGTGAGGTTGGTGGTGTAGCCAAGTGGAAGGAAAGACAGATTCTTGTGGTAGGGGACTCAATTCTCAAAAGGACAGAGAGGGCAATCTGTCACAAAGACCTGAAGCGCCAAACTGTATTTTGTCTACCAGGCACTCGGGATTGGCACATCACAGATCTGGTGGACAGATTACTGGGAGGGCCTGGGGAAGACCCGGCTGTCATGGTGCATGTTGGCACCAATGACAAAATCAGAGGAAGATGGGAGTGTCCTAAAAAAAGATTTTAGGGACTTAGGAGCTAAATTGAGGACTAGGACCTCCAAGGTAGTATTCTCTGAAATACTACCGGTACCTTGAGCCACACTAGAGAGGCAGCGGAAGATTAGGGAAGTAAACAAGTGGCTGAGGAGCTTGTGTAGCAAGGAGGGTTTCGGGTTCCTGGAGAACTGGGCTGACTTCTCAATCGGTTACCAGCTCTATAGCTGTGTCACGGGCCGCTGTGAGGAGTGAAGGAGCACAGGAGGGATACCCGGCAGGGTTTGCCTGATATTGTTAAAACTACCAGCAAGGAGACCCATTGGGGATTTCTCCAGACTGCCCGTTTTTTACCAGTGATATGTGAGTAGACTAAGTTTAAATAAAACTTTATATTTTTTATGAGACAGTCTGCACTTAGTCTATCTTCCTTTTTATATGTGTATGATCACTGGCTGCCTGATTTGGGACGAGCTTTGCAGAGTGGGGATACCGAGGTCTGAAGATCTGGACACCACAATTGCAATGTGTATTTGACCCTCTAGTGAAACTGGGGTCGAATCGGGAGGTGAGCACAGTGGATGTTGGTGGAGGATTTGTGTCACCTGTCTGTTTTGATTACTTGAGCACCGGTGGAAGATACTGCAATATTTGATTTATGGACTGTTTAACAATTTATTTAGAGACTGCGCTGCTTCTTGTTTGTTTTTATTAGTGCTAAGAGGTTGATCACCTTGGTTGTTCAGCAAGCAGTCATATATATTTTCAATGTGCTTCTGTTTTCACTAGCAGCGCTGATTGCACTACATACCACAGTCATTTTTTTAATATGCCCGTGTGTATGGGGCGTAATAAGTCACCAGGACCAGATGGCTTGCACCCAAGGGTCCTCAAGGAACTCAGTCAAGTAATTGCCAGACCATTGTTCCTAATTTTTACAAGCAGTCTACTGACTGGTATGGTACCAGCTGATTGGAGGAAAGCCAATGTAGCACCAATATTTAAAAAAGGACCAAGATACAGTATCTTACAAAGGTGAGTACGCCCCTCATATTTTTGTAAATATTTTATTATATCTTTTCATGTGACAACACTGAAGAAATGACACTTTGCTACAATGTAAAGTAGTGAGTGTACAGCTTGTATAACAGTATAGCTGTCCCCTCAAAATAACAACACACGGCCATTAATGTCTAAACCACTTGCAACAAAAGTGAGTACACCCCTAAGTGAAAATGTCCAATTTGGGCACAAGTCAATATTTCTGTGGCCACCATTATTTTCTAGCACTGCCTTAACCCTCTTGGGCATGGAGTTCACAGAGCTTCACAGGTTGCCACTGGAATCCTCTTCCACTCCTCCATGACAACATCACGGAGCTGGTGGATGTTACAGACCTTGCGCTCATCCACCTTCTGTCTGAGGATGTCCCACAGATGCTCAATAGGGCTTAGGTCTGGAGACATGCTTGGCCAGTCCATCACCTTTACCCTCAGCTTCTTCAGCAATGCAGTGGTCGTCTTGGAGGTGTGTTTGGGGTTGTTATCATGTTGGAATACTGCCCTGCTGCCCAGTCTCCAAAGGGAGGGGATCATGCTCTGCTTCAGTATGTCACAGTGCATGTTGGCATTCATGGTTCCCTCAATGAATTGTAGCTCCCCAGTGCCAGCAGCACTCATGCAGCCCCAGACCATGACACTCCCACCACCATGCTTGACTGTAGGCAAGACACACTTGTCTTTGTGCTCCTCACCTGGTTGTCGCCACACATGCTGGACACCATCTCAACCAAATAAGTTTATCTTGGTCTCATCAGACCACAGGACATGGTTCTCGTAATCCATGTCCTTAGTCTGTTTGTCTTCAGCAAACTGTTTGTGGGCTTTCTTGTGCATCATCTTTAGAAGAGGCTTCCTTCTGGGATGACAGCTATGCAGACCAATTTGATGCAGCGTGTGGCGTATGGTCTGAGCACTGACAGGCTGATCCCCCACCCCTTCAACCTCTGCAGCAATGCTGGCAGCAATCATATGTTTAAGACAACCTCTGGATATGATACTGAGCACGTGCACTCAACTTCTTTGGTTGACCATGGCGAGGCTTGTTCTGAGTGGAACCTGTCCTGTTAAAATGCTGTATGGTCTTGGCCACCATGCTGCAGCTCAGTTTCAGGGTCTTGGCAATCTTATAGCCTAGGCCATTTTTATGTAGAGCAACAATCCTTTTTTTCATATCCTCAGAGAGTTCTTTGCCATGAGGTGCCATGTTGAACTTCCAGTGACCAGTATGAGAGAGTGAGAGCAATAACCCCAAATTTAACACACCTGATCCCCATTCACACCTGAGACCTTGTAACACTAATGAGTCACATGACACTGGGAAGAAAAAACGGCTAATTGGACATTTTCACTTAGGGTGTACTCACTTTTGTTGCCAGCGGTTTAGACATTAATGGCTGTGTGTTGAGTTATTTTGAGGGGACAGCAAATTTACACTGTTATACAAGGGATTACATACAAGATTTTAGTAATGAAAACTGTATCATTAGCAGTAATCAGCATGGATTCATGAAGAATTGTTCTTGCCAAACCAATCTATTAACCTTCTATGAGGAGGTAAGCTGCCATCTAGAAGGAAAACCCTTAGACGTGGTTTATCTAGATTTTGCAAAGGCATTCGATACAGTTCTCCATAAACATCTACTGTACAAACTAAGGTCTGTCAGCATGGACCAAAGGGTGAGTACATGGAAAGCTGGCTACGGGGGGCGAGTTCAGAGGGTGGTGATAAATGGGGAGTACTCGGAATAGTCCGGTGTGGAGAGTGGGGTCCCCCAGGGTTCTGTCCTGGGATCAATCCTGTTTAATTTATTCATAAACGATCTGGAGAATGGGATAAACGGCTCAATCTCTGTATTTGCAGACGATACTAAGCTATGCAGGGTAATAATTTCTCTGCAGGATGTGGAAACCTTGCAAGAAGATCTGGACAAATTAATTGGGTGGACAACTACATGACAAATGAGGTTTAATGTAGAGAAATGTAAAATAATGCATTTGGGTGCCAAAAATTTGACTGCAAACTATTCACTAGGGGGAGAGCCTCTGGGGGAATCTAGGATGGATGACAGGCTCAGCAATGGCAGACAATGCCAAGCTACTGCAAGCAAAGCCAACAGGAAATTGGCATGCATTAAAAAGGAGATCAATTTCAAAACAATAATTCTCCTATTATGCACAACTCTGTTTCGGCCGCACCTGGAGTATGCCGTTCAGTTCTGGTCACCAGTCCTCAGGATGGATGTGCTGGAACTGGAGAGGGCCCAGAGAAGGGCAACAAAGCTGATTAAGGGATTGGAGGAGCTTAGTTATAAGGAAAGATTACGAGCACTGAATTCATTCTCTCTGAAGAAGATACGCTTGAGAGGGGATATGATTTGAATGTACAAATACAGTAATGGTGACCCCACAATAGGGATAAACTTTTCCACGCAAGGGAATATAAAAAGACATGCGGCCATTCAATAACATTAGATGAAATGCGGTTTAACCTTAGACTGCATAGAGGGTTCTTTACAGTAGGAGTGGTGAGGATGTGGAATTCTATTCCACAAGCAGTGGTTTCATCAGGGAGCATAGATAATTTCAAAAAACTATTGGATAGGCCCCTAAACGACCACAACATACAGGGATATACAATGTAATATTGACACAAACGCACACACACACAGGTTGGACTTGACGGACTTGTGTCTTTTTTCAACCTCACAAACTATGAATGCAACCACCAAATAAATCTAAGGCCTGGTAAGCTGCATTATTACATTATGTTTTGGGGTTTAGGTAACTTTTAACTTAAATGTAATGGGCATAGGAGCTTTAAATTAGGCTTGATTTTTACTAGTGTCTTTTTTGTATCTAATTATTGTAATGTATGTGACCATTACAGAGCACACTTTCTCCAGGAAGCTTACATATCGGATCAGCTAAAACAGCATGCAAACCAGGAGCTTGCCACCTTGGATCCCAGAACCAAATGGGAGATAAGAATTATTGAGGGGGTAACTACTTTACTTTTGTGTGTGCACACCATTTGTTTTATACTAGAAGGAACATAACAGAGTATCAAGAACGTTAACCCACAGCAACCAATCAGGGTTCAACTGACCCGGGCAAACTGAAATCTGAATTAAAGCTGTATGCGCCTGCATTTACTTTCCACATTATTTTTTATCTTATTAAATTAGATTTATTGTTTATTGCTAGTTTAAAATGTATGTAACTGACAACTTTTTTGAAAATTTTGATTAGAAAATGGAAGGGTTAGAGCCCCCAGTCTGGTTTTTAATGCTGTCTGCATCCTCACTGAAGAGCTTTGCCCTTTTTTGCCCCAGTGACCATTGTCATTGAGACAGAAAGTTAGGGATAATCTAAATTTGTGAGTAGTTACTGGTTCCAGTAACCACACAAATTTAGATTATCCCTAAACTCTCTTTCTCAATGTCAATGGTCACAAAACAACTGGGACAAAAAGAAAGGGCAAAGCTCTTCAGATCAAAAAAAATCTTTCCCTAGGGATAACTGTCCAGGAGAGAGTTTTTCTTACTTTAAAGAGATAGCACTTCCTGTTGTGTCTTGAGACTGGCAGTAAAAGAACTCTCCTCAATGTTACACAGACAGCAAAAGAAGAAAAAAAAAATCGTGATTTTATCTATTCTCTATTCTCTAATCTATCCAAAAAAAAAAAAAAAGTGTTTGCCTGTGGATATATTTTAACCTCATTATTGTAAAGTCGCTTTATTTTTCTGACAGAGAGCATTACCCCAAACTTATGGCTTGAATTTGAAGGCTCTTCTTCTTTGTTTTTTAGAATCTAACGGTTAATAACGCAAGTGTTATCACCCAAGATATTCCAGCCTCAAATGGATTTATTTTCATTATTGGACAGGTTAGTATTAAAATCTGGAATTGTAGCATATTGCAGTACATTAAATGACAATGCATCGATTTAGTCAGTCTACCTGTATCGTTGTTCATTAACCCTTTCCTTACCAGGGGTCATTGATGCTTCAATGCCTAGGTCAAATTTAATAGCATGTCTATGTGTTGGTTATGACTATAACTTTATGACTAATTTGCCTACCTAATTCATTTTTCACTTCTTTTAAAGACATGGCTTTTTGGTACTTTGTTTTAATAAATACCTGGTTTCGATTTTTTATTATAAACTGAAAAATGGACAAAAAAATGTGAAAAAATTCAATTCATACTTCATCAGCAAATAATTCACTTTTATTTTTTTTTTTTATTTTTTTTAATGAATGGTCTGCATTTCACTTGAACAACCACAGCAGGTTAATCTGCTTCTTCCAAAATACCTCTCTGTGTGCAAAAAACAACAACAGTTGGTTTTGGCTTGTTTGTAAATAATGCCATGTGAACACTATGGTTGTCTGTCATATTGATCACATGATCAAGACCATGCTGATTGATTTCTGATTGCTGTATCTGATAGGGCTGCTGTGACAGAACTACTGGCTGTTGTATCTGGCAGTATCGGCCAATAGTTTGCCATGTACATATTCTCAGTATGAGGCATTGTGCTGAGGAATGTGGCAGGTGACCCTGTTTCAGCAAACACTTCATTTTGTTCTAGGTCAAGTAGGGAGTTATTAGAACCTCTGTCAGTTTTTTATTGCTGTCTGTGTCCTTAGGGATGTTTCCTCTCACTTTGTATCCCGGTAGAAGACTCAGAAGAACAGGAAGTGAAAGGAAGGAATGTATCCAGTTGGACACAACCTCCATTACCCTCATTTGTTATGCTGGTGTTACTAAGACAAATAGGGGGAATCTCCTTAATGCAATCAGACAGTAATAAACACCTCATAGATCTTCTAAGACTTCCCTAATCTATCACTCCTAAAACAACCTGGCTTAATTTGCAATACAAAAAGTGTAGCTGCTGACTTTTAATAATCGGACACTCACCTGTCCCAGGCTCCAGCGATGCAGCCGCCCACAGCGTCACTCTTCTCCCCCTCCTCCGTGCGGCACCAACATCACAAGTGTGGGCTCCTGGCTTTGGCTTCAAATCCGGGCGCGCACTGCGCATGCGCGAGTCGCGCTGTATGCTGTGAATGGCCGGCGTATTTTCTGAGACCTGTGACGTGTCCCAGAAGATTGCCGAGAGGAAGGGGGGACAGGTGAACGTCCTTTCCAGCTCCGCAGAGCCAGGAGAGAAAGTGGGAACAGGGACCCTACCCCAAAAAAAAAATGACATGCCAATTGTCGCATGTCAGGGGGTCACCTTCCCTTAAAGCGGAAGTTCCACTTTTGGGTGGAACTCCGCTTTAAGATCCCTGTTTCAGTGTGTATTTGCTAGCTTTGAAAAATGATCCTGGAAAATTTGTGCCTTTAACCAATTAGAGAAAAGTAAGTAATTTGGAGCCTTTGTTATACAACTCTGTTATGCACACTTAAGAACTGGGAAAAAACAGGGGACATTTTTCAATCCTATCACAAGGCAAAGCAATGCTAAATAGGAGCAGTGAGATGCATCGTGAGATGGATTTATTACAAGGTTACAGCCTTAAATACACCATTGGCAGCTCTAAAGTTGTCTTTGTGCCTAAATAAAACCTGATCCTGACCACATCTTTATTATGTGTCTGATTAGAGAGAAAATCTGTCTTCTCTTTAGTAATAAATCTATCTTTGAACTTTGCAATCTGTCGCACATGGCTGGCCAGGAATACAAGTGCACAGGTCTGTAAACCTGTCATAGAGGTTTTACTGAAGGAGATGCAGCCTGATGTGCCACTAATTGTTTTGCTAATTTGTTTTATAAACATCCCCAATTGTGTAAAAACACAAGGTCAGGCGTCAGGAACAGTCATATCCCAGGAGGCCTCACCATTCACTCTCTGCTATCCTCAAACAAATTAATTATAGCCAAATATCGGGACAAATATACATCTTACATATGCTAAAATGCTTCTAAAGGCAGGGAATGCATTAAGGTGAAAAATGTCCCAGTAGTTGCTTCACCCCCCCCCCCCCAATCTCCCTATGTACCCGAGTCCTATCTCGATCCAATGCTGTGCCCATCTGTGCAGCAACACTGTTCTCCTCACAGGACACCAAGGCTTCTGCTGTCAATCAAATCCTGTGAGGAGGGAGCAGGGATGTGGCCAAGCCATGCTGTGTGTGTATCTACGGATGCCCACAGCAGGGCTCAGGAGCACGCCTGCACGTGTGCCCCCCATAGCACACTATGGCTTCAGGTCTGCTCTGTGCAATGCGATTGCACAGAGCAGGTAAGTATATCATGTTTATTCATTTAGGGAAAAAATTAAGCCTTTGCAACCGCTTTAAGCTTGCACCGTTATAATAATTTTGAATTTAAGCTGGCTATACACAGAATGAATTTCGGTTGTTTCCTGCTGAATCAGTTGGAAATTTAATCCATAGGTGATTCTGCTGTCAACAATCAAATCAGCAAACTTTGGCCTGTATATTAAAGGAGACAGGTGGAAAATTGTTGGCCAAACAGTGACTTCATCCAATCATGAGCATTCTCTGTTTAGCTGTTACAGTGCACCAGCTGTCAGAATACAATAGCTGGCAGGGGAGATTTGTCCATCTGCACTTGTGTAGCATGGATGGAGGAATCTGTTGGATTCCTGCAGTCTGAATGAAAGAAATCTATCCGTGTATGGCCAGCTTAAATATTCAAATTCTCATATAAGCTCAATTATGACAAATTTGTCTTTATGAATAAAAATAAAATAAAAAAAGCTAGTTGTCTGACTACCATACTGACCAATGGCTTGAATTAATGACTTCTTACCTCATGTATGCAGCAAGTGAAATCAGAACTCCTGGCTTTAGCGTAGCGCTGGGGGGCAACCGCTCTGTTCGCCCCGGGCGCAACATTTGGCGTGGCACAGACCATACTGAATCAGCCGTACATCCCAGCCTGTCCACCACCACAGACCCCATGATCCAGACATGGCAGGCTTCTCCCCGACACACTGCAGTAACAGAGTCCCTGGTATCATGTAAACGGAAGTCCCACACTCCAGCTTACAGTGTAATCTGTGTACATGGGGAGTGAGACGAGGCATGGGTTTTGGGTGGAGCATGTGTTAGGGTGGGGGCGAGGCGGGTTTCCTAGGAAGGCACAGTCTTCATAACACAAGCAGCTACTCATCACCACTGCTGCGAGTAGCCTTCTTGGTAAATGCTACCCACATGATAAGAGACATCACTTTGACAGATGATGAGTTCTTCAGGACTACTGGACTAAAGCAGAGTTTTCAGAGATGTACCTCTTTCTCACCCCCACCCCCTCTGTCTCTCTCACCCCCCTCTCTCCTACCCACCCCCTCTCTTACATACCCTCTCTCTCACCCCCCTTCTCTCTCTCACCCCCCTCTCTCTCACCCCCTCTCTCTCACTCGTACGGAGCAGAGTGAGGGGTACATGTGTCTAATGTGACATTCGACCTCACACCCTGAAGGCAAATGTACTATGGTCCCTGAGACAATGACGTCACACAGCCCCTCTTCGGACGGTACAGACCTAGTACCCCAGACACCACCACCTG
>BLSH010444136.1:1428623-1450792 GCA_018402905.1 Glandirana rugosa | reverse complement strand
CTCTCACGTTGCCGTACACTTATAAAGAGTTTGGGGGGGATTTCTGGAAAGGTGGGGGATATTTGAAGTGTGGAGGGTTGGAATTTGTGAAAATTGAGGGGAGGGTTTGCAAAGAGGTGGAAGCTGGGAAGAGTGCAGAGTGGGATTTGTGCAGAGATGAGAGCTGTGGAGTGTGGTGGGGAGGAGGATTCGTGATGAGTGGAGGGATTTGTGAAGAGTGTGTGTGTGGGGGGGGGGGCATTGTGCAGAGGTGAGAGCTGTGAAGAATGCGGGGGAGGGATTTGTGAGTGTGTGTGTGGGGGGGGGTTGTGAATGGTGGGGGGGTGATTTGTGAGAGGAGAGCAATCGGCATTATAATAATAAGTTTCCCCCATAGGTAATTAGCTATTTATTGTCATTCTTACCTTCAGTACCAAAGTTTGTCGCCATTCCACGAGCGGGCGCAATTTTGAAGCATGACTGTTGTCTTCTTTTTTAACTCAAAAAATCACGCTTGTAAGACCGCTGCACAAATACGGTGTGACATAAAGTATTACAAAACTGCCATTTTATTCTCTAAAGTGTTGGAAAAAAATATATATAATGTTTGGGTGTTCTAAGTAATTCTATAGCAAAAAAACTGATTTTATCTTGTAAACACCGAATCTCATAAAGAGGCTCAGTCTTAAAGTGGTTAAAGAGGCATGGGGACATGTGCATGTGTTACACCACAATATGAATGCACATAGTAGGAATTTATTTTAATCAATGGCTTTTGATGCCTAAGACCTTATAATGAAACTGTTTTGTCCTCTCAGGTTTTAATACCGCCATTAGGAAATATACCTCCAAGAAAACCAGGACTGTTGAAAAAATTAGAGCAAGTTCCAGCATGGGAAGGATTTAAACTAGAGATCCAGGTAAGTCCATTTCTATTACAAAAATTGCAGTGCTTATCATAAAAATGACATAATCATTAATGATAGAACACAGTTAAAATAGTCCATATATAGTCCATGCAGACCCAAAAAAGAGAATAGTCCTTTAAATAGTAAAGTTCAGGCTGTAAGTATAATATCAGGTGAAGGAAAGGTAGAAAATCCACACTTCTCCCATACTCTGTGTATGAATCCACCACCGTTGAAAGGGAAGCCACTTACCAGAATGACATGGCTTCCAAACTAATGGAGTAGCGAAAACCAGCTTTTAAGGAGTTAATCACTCTCCCAAGGAAACATGCATATGGCTCTTGAATCGAATAATCAACGCTGAGCTGAATCCAGCAATCCTCAGAGAAAAACATCAAGAGAATGCACATAGCGTAATCCAGTAATAAACATTTATTTCAAATGCAATAAAACCAAAGATGATTGCACTCACATTTTGATGAATAAGTAAAGCATATAGCTGCAGCAAAAGTACAGCAGTCATAAACGACCGTCGGAGCGTGGTAATGGCACGCCTGGCTGTCCACCCGACCAGTTTCGTCATACAACTGATGTCGTCTGTCAGATGAAAACAGTACTAATGATATGAAAATCGGACGTTGAGTTGACGTATGAAAAAAAATGTTATAGTCTGCACATCCAGCTTTTGTCTTCCAAAAAAATCAAAATCGGCTGTCGAAAGGACCATACTAATGGTAAGAATTTTGGATGATCGGTCGCCGTACAAAAATTTCAGTACGAATTTTGCGTTGTGTGTACGGGTCGTTAGTCTGTAGTGTTCAATAGTGAGTTGGCCCACCATTTGCAGCTATAACAGCTTCAACTCTTCTGGGAGCGCTGTCCACAAAGTTTAGGAGTGTGTCTATGGGAATGTTTGACCATTTTTCCAAAAGCACATTTGTTTGGTCAGGCACTGATGTTGGACAAGAAGGCCTGGCTCGCAGTCTTCGCTCTAATTCATCCCAAGGGTGGTCCATCGGGTTCAGGTCAGGCCAGTCAAGTTCCTCCACCCAAAACTCGCTCATCCATGTCTTTATGAACCTTGCTTTGCAATTCATATACATAAGAAAGAAGACCTAGTAAACAGGTGGAATGATGGTAGAATTAGGTAGAATTATTTCACACATTTATGTGCTGCCAGCATATTACTACCTTATCTTTTGTATAATGTTAGAATTAAAAATAGTTACATTTTAACCAATATGCAAAACATTCGTGAGTAATTCACATTGACTTGCACTAAAATGTATGGAAAATGTATGTGGATTTCCATCCATTTTAGTTGCATTTTAACACGTGCTGATGTCCGTTGACGTACATTTTGAGCGTCTGTTGACATCATTGGCGTGCGCAGGGGGTGTGCCAGGTGTGCCTCGGCACACCCTAATCACTCCAAGCACATTAGCATTACTGCTCTGTGTGCCGGTGGAGAGATGGGAAATATCTCCCTCTGACCAGTTCCACCATTATTGAAGAGCTACCGTACTTCTTTTTCACTGAACCAGCTTCTGCTATAAAGTGTGTGTCTGTGTGCGTATGTATAGAAATATACTGTTAATGTGCGTTTGAGCTTTGGGGTGCACACCCTTATGCGATAGGCTGCGCACACCTATGGTTGACATGCATGCTCAACATTATGGTGTGAATAGGACACATTGGAAATTATTGTTTTTCAGATGTTCTTCCGTCAATCTGCATTTTACAGGTGCTGCAAAACTTTTTTTTGTTTTGTTTTACATAGAGTGGAGAGGGATTAGAACCTTTTTTTACTGCTGTCTGTGCCCCTGTTAAGGAGATTCACCCTCTCAAAATCCTAAATTTTGGGTGGTCCCCAGAAAGCTAATGGAGGCGAAATCTTCCAAAGGAGACACTAGTTCTGGTGACCTGGGGACCCCTTAGTTTGCAGGGATTTCCTCTCGCTTGTTTGCCTATGGGACAGGAAGTGAAGGGAAATCTTTGAAATGGGACACAGATTATGAAATAAAATCTGACAGTTATAACCCTCCCTTGCTCTATCCAAAATTTAAAAAAAAGTTGTGCCCATAGTTTTACTTTAATACATGCTGAATACAGCCCAAATATCACATAGCTTTGAGCAATCTAGTATTCATTTCAGACAAGTATAACATTTCTTCTTTGTTTTGTGTACAGAAATCAGGTCTTGTTCAGGAAATTGAAGCATCACAGGCCTATACAATTTTTGTCCCTGATCATTCTGCTATAAAGAGGTTTTACAATCAATCTGGATCGGGCAACTTGGTAACCATATGTTAATATTACATTTTAATTTAAATTATTAAAGCATTTAAATTATAATATATATTGTGGTTTGTTAGTATTTTGTTTATTTTTTATTTTGTATATGAAAGTAGAAAGCTCAGCCCTTTCCCAGGTCATACTACTGCAAACTGTTCACAGCCTGTAGCCAGAAATCCTAGTGTTACTGCACATGTATGAGCCCTGGTGGCTACCAATCTCCCTTCTGCTTAGATCACCTTAACTATACAAGTGTCTGTAATGACCCATAGCAAAAAAGCATATTCCCATCTGCAATAAAATAACTATCCTAAGGTTTCCCATATACAATCAGTAAGTTTATACTTTAACTGATTTTTATATTGGTTTTTAAAATTATATATGCAATCAATGTTTTACAGATAAACATATACATTATCTCACAAAAAGTGAGTACACCCCTCACATTTTTGTAAATATTTTTTTCTATCTTTTCATGTGACAACACTGAAGAAATGACACTTTGCTACAATGTAAAGTAGTGAGTGTACAGCTTGTATAACAGTGTAAATTTGCTGTCCCCTCAAAATAATTCAACACACAGCCATTATTGTCTAAACCGCTGGCAACAAAAGTAAGGTACACCCCTAAGTGAAAATGTCCAAATTGGGCCAAAAGTGTCAATATTTTGTGTGGCCACCATTATTTTCCAGCACTGCCTTAACCCTCTTGGGCATGGAGTTCACCAGAGCTTCAAAGGTTGCCACTGGAGTCCTCTTCTACTCCTCCATGACGACATCACTGAGCTGACGGATGTTAGAGAACTTGCGCTCCTCCACCTTCCGTTTAACCACTTGCCGACCTCCAACCGCAGGTTGACGGCGACAAGGTGGTTCGATATCGCAAACCGCTTGCACGCTCACTTTGTTCGGGGGGCCAGGGAGCAGGTGCAGCGGACTCGATCTCCGCCGGCCACCCGCGATGCCCCCCCACGCAGTGAAAGAACGGAGGTCCGTGTAAGTAAACACGGATCTCCGTTCTGTGAGAGGGGGAAGGGCTGTGATCACAGCCTTCCTCTATATGGAAGCTGTGATCACTCCCCTTCCCCTGCCAGTAAAACACTGACACAGAACACGCCCAGGGAACACAGTTAACCCTTAGAGCGCCCCCCCCAGGTTAACCCCTTCACTGCCAATGGCATTTACACAGTAATCAGTGCATTTTTATAGCACTGATTGCTGTATAAATGCCAATGGTCTCAAAAAAGTGTCAAAATGGTCCGACATGTCCGCTGCAATATTGCAGTACTGCTAAAAATCGCAGATCGCTGCCATTACTAGTAAAAAAATTAAAAAAAATAAAAACCCCAGAAATGAATTCTCATCATCAGTAAACGCGGCAATATTTTTTTGGATTTGTATTTTAGCAAAAAGTAAGAAATTTGTTTTTTTTTGCAAAATTGTTGCTCTTCTTTTGTTTATAGCGGCAGTGACACAGCAGTGATCAAATACCACCAAAAGAAAGCTCTATTTGTGGGGGAAAAAAAGACGCACATTTTGTTTGTGTACAACGTCACACGACCGCGCAATTGTCAGTTAAAGCGACGCAGTGCCGAATCGCAAAAAGTGCTCTGGTCCTAAAGTGTGAAATCCTTCCGGGGCTGAAGTGGTTAAGGATGCCCCACAGATGCTCAATAGGGTTTAGGTCTAGAGACAATGCTTGGCCAGTCATCACCTTTACCTTCAGCTTCTTTAGCAAGGTGATGGTCATCTTGGAGGTGTGTTTGGGGTCGTTATCATGTTGATATACTGCCCTACGGCCCAATGGGAGGGGATCATGTTCTGCTTCAGTATGTCACAGTACATGTTGCCATTCATGGCTCCTGCAATGAACTGTAGCTCCCCAGTGCCGGCAGCACTCATGCAGCCCCAGGACACTCCCACCACCATGCTTGACTGTAGGCAAGACACACTTGTCATTGTATTCTTCACCTGGTTGCTGCCACACACACTTGACATCATCTGAACCAAATAAGTTTATCTTGGTTTCATCAGACCACAGCACATGGTTCCAGTAATCCATCTCCTTAGTCTGCTTGTCTTCAGCAAACTGTTTGTGGGCTTTCTTGTGCATAATGCAGACCAATTTGATGCAGTGCGCAGCGTATGGTCTGAGCACTGACAGGCTGACCCCCCACCCCTTCAACCTCTGTAGCAATGCTGGCAGCACTCATACGTCTATTTCCCAAAGACATCCTCTGGATATGACACTGAGCATGTGCACTCAACTTCTTTGGTCGACCATGGCGAGGCCAGTTCTGAGTGGAACCTGTCCTGTTAAACCGCTGCATGGTCTTGGCCATAGTGCTACAGCTCAGTTTCAGGGTCTTGGCAATCTTCTTATAGCCTAGGCCATCTTTATGTAGAGCAACAATTCTTTTTTTCAGATCCTCAGAGTTCTTTGCCATGAGGTGCCATGTTCCAGTGACCAGTATGAGAGAGTGAGAGCGATAACACCAAATTTAACGCACCTGCTCCCCATTCACACCTGAGGCCTTGTAACACTAACGAGTCACATGACACTGGGGAGAGAAAATGGCTAATTGTACCTAATTTGGATCTTTTCACTTAGGGGTGCACTCACTTTTGTTGCCAGTGGTTTAGACATTAATGGCTGTGTGTTGAGTTATTTTGAGGGGACAGCAAATTTACACTGTTATACAAGCTGTACACTCACTACTTTACATTGTAGCAAAGTGTCATTTGTTCAGTGTTGTCACATGAAAAGTTAGAATAAAATATTTACAAAAATGTGAGGTCTGTACTTTTTGAGATACTGTAATACATGATGCATCCAGGACACAGAAATCCCGTTCAACTATGAGGTATATTTATAAAATGGTAAATGTGACATTCACTAAACATTCACTGCAAGTCTATCTTCCTTGTGAAGTGAATATTTGGTGATCAAAATCACTGCTTTATAAATATGTCCCATATAGGTTATTTTTATTGTTTTCAAATAATCATTTAATGCAGGATGCACCCAGGATACAGGCATCCCAGAGCATAATGAGTTCTATAAAGAGAGCACAGCATAGGTTGTTTTTTCTTTTAGACATTCTATCTTTGATTCAAGATGGAGCTGACTGAAGGGAGGGGCAATGGAGGGGGGGGGGGGGGGGGGCACTGCTCTGGCTTATTCACTGAGAATTTCAGCTTGACCTACTGTCCTCTGTACACATTTTACAATAGGAGATAAGGAAACGCTACAAAACACATTAAAAGGAGCCTAAAGCTCCACCTGCTGGCTTTTTTTGTCTCTTCATGGGAGATGGGGATTTAGTTACAGGAAAAAAGTGAATGAGCACTGCAGAAAGCATGTATATCCATTTAAATGACTCTTCAGGTGCACTTAATATTTTAAATGCCTCTTTATACCTGCATGCCTGATAAGGACACTGTGATCGAATTCAAGTGCTGAATCCACCTTTGTATTTTAGGATAACAGCACAATAAAATATCACATCATTCTGGGTGAGAAGCTGTTGCCTACAGACTTACTGAATGGGATGCATAAATCCAGCATGCTGGGCTTATCTTACTGGCTGATGTTTTTCAAAAGGTACAACCAGGTACAGTACAATAGTCTACAAAAAACAAAAATATAATGTTGTTATATACGTTAGATAAAGTTTATGTATAGCCAGAACTTTTCTTTTTAGTTTTGGATAGAGGTGACAAGGGTTTTAAAGTATATTTTTTGCTGCCTGTGCCTCTCTCTTCACTTTCTGTCCTGTAGAGGCAACAGGAAGTGAGAAGAAATCTCTTTAGGGTGGGGGGGAATCCTCTCTTAGACAGTGGTCACTACAACAGGGGGTCTATATATAAAACATTGGCTGTGCGAATGCTTGAAACGTTACACATAATTCCTGTATTTTGTATAATTTGTTTGTTTTCTATGACTGACAACTCCATCTTGAAATACCTCAATTTTCCTGATTGGTATTGCTTGCAGGAGCTGACAATCAAAGGAAATAAACGTATTTATTTCCTTTGAAAATAAATATTATGGGGATTATTTATGACAGCAGTGTGAATGCTGGAGACATTCGCACAGCAATTTTTTTATGAATAGACCCCCCCAAGCATCCCCAATAAAAGATTTCCCCTCAGTTTTTGTTCAGGTGACAACTCAGAGTTTTGGATTTCCTATCCTGCTATTTCACTGACACTGGTCAGAGAGAACACAGCAGGGACACAGACAGCATTGAAAATTTGACATGGCTTCTAACTTTTAGCCATAGATTATGAAGGAAAAAGGGTTGAAGAAAAGAAAATTGCTCCATTCCTCCTTTAACTCTGTCAGTGTTGATGGGGGAATCCCTCCCGCTGCGCTATTGTATTCTGACGGCAGTGATTGCACAAAAAAAACCCAACAGGTTGGTTATACTGAAGTTGATTGATAGATTGACTAGTTGATTAACTTCAGTACAAGAGCCTGACCATAGATGGATTGATAAAAATCAAGTTTTGATCTGCCTATGGCCCGCTTCACTATACAAAAAAAAAGGAAAAAAAAGCTTTGACTATGCAAACACTTTATGCGAATTGAAAATGACAAATGTGATCAACAAAGAAAATTTGCCACATAAGGCTTCCAAACGTTTCGTAAACCTGACTTCTAGTTGAGTTTGCTATCTACTTGGATAAATAGGATAGATATAAACAATGTACTTGTTCTTTTTTTACAGACATTTGTTCATGATGTTCCACTGGATGGTAGCTTTTATGAAACAAATAATGGAATGCTTATGGGAATATCGGAAGTTTTAAAAGCCATGAAAAACCGCTGTGATATTTCTGAAAAAATTGTGAAAAAGGTAAACTAGGCCTATTCTTAGCTAATTCTTTATCAGAGATCACCCATTCCTCTTTAATGCATCAAAGGTCTTCAACCTGTTAGTTTGTAAGTCCCATTTCAATATAAAAGTTGGCAGTAGGTGACCTAACGTGTGAAAACTAAACATTAGGTGTGTGATACAGTAGATACATTGCTTTATTCTGGTGACAGAACAAAACAATAAATAAATCATTAAATGAAGCATTCTTGGTAAAAAAAAAAAATGGCTTTAAAGTCTTAAGTTGGGTACACACTAGAAGTTTTTTTTTTTTTTGTGTTACACCCAAGCGATGTTAGTGCGGCAATCTCACCCGCTGTACTATTGTATTCTGAGAGGGCGACTGCCCCCCGGCCAGCCATTGGCTGCCAGCACTGATTGGATGCTGGTTTTCCAGTATGCCCTTTCGACAGAAGCCGGTTGTGAGACTGGCTTTCATAGAAGAGACAGCTGTACACACAGGCAGAAAGTTGTCTGGTTCCTGCCGAACCAACCGATTTTCAGCCCATGTATACAAGGCTTAATCCATCTGCTTTCTTTAAAATACCCGTTAACCGGCTAAATATCTACTTATTTAGGTTGCTTTTTTCCTAATGTTTCCAAAAACTAGCTCAATACCTGCCAAGTTATCTAACTATTTTCCCAAGAAATAATCTGTCAAGCATCAGCCAAGTTAGGTTGCTTTAAGTTAGGGTTGCACTGACACCGACAGTGGTATCAGTATCGATACCAAGCATTTGCATGAGTATCGGTATTAGTGCAAATGAGCTGATACTAGAAACCGATACCAGTTTGGTTCTTTCATCTGTCAGCGCGATTACCCTGGGATTAAAAGAATTATAGGTTGTTAAGGAATGGGCTGCTGCATGCTTAACAACCGATGACATTTCAGCTGTCTCCCTCCTGCTCTTCTCCCTCTTCTTTCTATTGGCTATAATTGCTTTTACCCCTCCCCTGACCACTCCCCGTAAACTTTCCCTGGCCACCCGTAGGCTGAGGAGCTTTTTCCCGAATGATAATCACCCCGCCCCCTAGTGGCGGGATGACTCCACCCCCCATTGTATAATTTTTTTTTTTACACAGCAATTACCTTAGCTCCACTCCGTGTTGTGCGCATCCTGCCCGTTGGTGTGTGTGGTTACGCCGGTGGGATATGAGAATAGCGCAGAGTGGGGCGCGCTGGGAAGATAGCGGTTGGGGGGGTACCGAGGAGGTGAGTGACTGAGGGGGAGGGGTGGTGTGTGTGTGGTGGGACCTTCACCTCTTTATCCTGACTGAGCAGAGTGTGTGGTGGGGTGACAGGAGCTCCTTTTATTATTATTATACCTGTATGTATCTGTCATCTGTCCTCATATACCCATCCCCCACCATTCCTGTCTATAGAGAGATCTCATCTCTCTATTTGGCTAATCTGGCTAATTGGGCCCAATTTGGACATTTTCACTTAGGGGTGTACTCACTTTTGTTGCCAGCGGTTTAGACATTAATGGCTGTGTGTTGAGTTATTTTAAGGGGACAGCATATTTATAATGTTATACAAGCTGTACACTCAATACTTTACATTGTAGCAAAGTGTAATTTCTTCAGTGTTGTCACATGAAAAGATAGAATAAAATATTTACAAAAATGTGAGGGGTGTACTCACTTTTGTGAGATACTGTATATACCATCACCTCTGTATATATACCTCCCCTCCCCATCTATATACCATCGCCTCTGTATATATACCTCCCCCATCTATATACCATCACGTCTGTATATATACCTCCCCCCATCTATATACCATCATCTCTGTATATATATACCTCCCCATCTATATGCCATCACCTCTGTATAAAGTGGCTTGTGAAGCAACCGATCAAACCGATCTGTGTGTTATCGGCTGCATTGGAGATCAGAGGAGAGATTTGGGGTCTAATAGACCCCAGATCTCTCCATAAAGAGGGTCTGTCACAGCCCATGCTATTACAAGGGATGTTGTTCATCCCTTGTAATAGCAAAAACATTGATAAAAAAAAAAAAAGTTAAAAGGAACAGTGTTAAAATTTTTTTTTTTTTAAATTTAAGAATAGGTATCGGTAATTGGTATCAGCGAGTACTTGAGGAAAAGTAACGGTACTCGTATTCGGTCTTAAAAAAACTGGTATCGGCGCAACCCTACTTTAAGTCTTAATTTCTGGTACTCTGCCTAATATTGGTCAGGGCCAAAGACCGATACCTCCACGCTGTTACCCATTGATGACAGGTACACATTAGGAAGAGTATTGATTATATTAATACGGCAAAGGGTTATGTGTACAACAAATCTCAACTGTTTATGGTACTAATACTTTTTTTTTAGCAATATAAGGACTTCTAAAGGTGTTTTTTTTTTTTTTCCAAACATACAGTTCTCTTAACCCAATCATTTTGTTCTACAGACAAAATGCGGTGCCTGTGTCAGACGCATTCAGTGTCCGGAGGGATCAGATCTTGAGGTGAGTGTGCTATTTATTGTCTAAACTATCCCCCAGTAAACATTATTAAACATTATTAAAGTAAAATTCCAGTACAGTATGAATAAGCATCAAATTACACTGATCAGCCTATAACATTATGACCTCTGACCTCTAGAATTACCAACATTGATTATCATGTTACAATGGTATCTGAAAGTGGGTGGGATATATTCAGTGGCGTCACTAGGGTTAGTGTCACCTGGTTCGGTAAAACATGGTGTCACCCCTCCTGGATGTCGGTAGCAGGCAACCAATGAGCCTTAGGCTATGTGAGCAGAAGACCCCTGTGCTGAAAGCAAGTGATGGGATTACAGGTCACCAGCAGCATAGAGATCCTGTGGGACATTCAGTATATACAGTGCTACAAACAACTTTGTGCAGCCAGCAGTTCATGAAGTGCAGCCAGTAACTTTAGAAGAGAACGCAAAAATTATAGGACTTTACTGGTTGCCACTAGTAATCCCAAATAGGAAGAGAGTACTCAATTGGATATAAAATCCACAATTTATTTTAACAACATGATAAAACATCATAAAAACATATCAAAACAAATTATACGTAGTGAATAGATGCAACATCCTCCCATAAATAGACTGGCTACTCATATGGCTGTACAGAAAAACCTGTATGAATGGCCCATAGGTGTTCAGAACTTAGTTCTTGAGGGAATTGGATGTATTGTTATTTTCCATACCAGGGCCAAACAGAGAAATCAGTGTACCATAATCAAAGGATTAGTATGCGTTTCACTTACAGCTTCTTCAAGGGATCCTATTGGTACTGGGATAATTCATATGTGATTTTAAATATTCAAATACAAATTTACATATCAAAAATACAGTTGTATAGTTCGTGAACCGACTCGGGTCGCAAACCGAATTGGTCGCGAACCGAGGCAAATTTTCCCATAAGGTTCAATGTAAATCAGGTTAATCCATTCTGAACTTTTGAACCACAAAGCTATAAAAAAAAAGTTCAGTACAGTATGAAGAGAGAACACTAACCTTGCACATTCTTGTCACCTGCATTTGCGCTTTGCATATTCTTATCACCTGCATTACTGCTCCACACTTTCTTCTTGCCACCATGCTTGCTCTGCATTTTCTTTGGAGCCATACTGGATGTACAGTACAGTATGTATGTGCTAAAAAGCACACCGAAAAGCTTCTCAATACTGTGCTGTAAGTGTCTTCACAGTACTGTACACTTTCAGTGTCTCTCTGTGACCCGCAATCTAACCAGAGCAGGGAAAAGCAGGGAAAATGGCCGCAAATTGTGTTCATGAGCCAAAGTGGAGTTCACGGACCAAAGCAAATTTTTGTGAACTCTTCTGTTTGTGAACTGAAGCGTTCGTGAATCAAAATATATTGCTCATTGGACAAAATAAATATTCCAATGCGGCAATAATAATAATTAAATACTCGAGTACTCACTAGTACATACCCAAGCCCAAGTGGGAAGCATGGAGCACCTGTCCCACATTGCAGTAGGGAGGAGAGCCACATGTAAATAGCCCTGGAGCTAAAGAGGAGAAATCGCCTTGGGGCTAAGCCTACATATGATAAATAAACAATATAATGCGAATTGGAGTCAGTATATATTATTTTATTTACTCAAGGAGGAGATGCAGCTACTAGTGCTTTATGGAACAGTAGCGGAGTTAAACAGGCACATATAGATAGACATCTGTGCCTATATAAACATATGACTTACAAAAGACTTACTTTTAAGGGCACCTGGTAAGTGAGCTTTACTTTGTAACTGGGGTAGGAGCAGTGCTGTTCCTGATAGGTAGGTGGTCCCATATACAGGTTGTCCAATGTGGACATAAATGTTATATATATATATATATATATATATTTATATATATACACACTTCACTGTGAAGTGGAGTGATGGGTAAAGAAAGAGAGAGAGGGGGGGGCCAAAGGGAGGAACATGGGAGTCAGTTCCCAAACCTCCAGGCTTTGCCTACCTTGGGAGAAGGTGCTGGGACTCACCTCATGAGTAAAGCTGCTACTTTTGCCTGTGCCGATCCTGGTTGCAAGAAACCTCCTTACAGGAGGTAAGTAAGACGTCCACTCAGACCGTCTCTGTGCCTTCCCCATATATATATATGGAAAGGAGGAAATGGCTGCCGTGGGCAAGGCTCCTCCCCATGCCCACTACGCTGCATGCCCTGTGGCGGGATCACGGATGGGTACGTCTCGGGCATGTGCGGTAAGACCCACTGACCACGCATGTCTGGAAATGGCGGGTGGGTCATATGAATGTCCCTCGCTGTACCTCCGGTAAGGATCAGCTAATAGTGGAGGTGTTGCACACTAAAGGAAGCCATACACTTCCACATTCACAAGCACTAGGGCTACACATCCAAAATACACCCCATCCCAACCATACTCAATCACATAGTCACTAAAAATATCAGTTCATTATTAATTAGATATACATGGTCTCGTATCTGTTTCCAAAACAGCTTCCGAGTTTTTTATACATAGAATGCATTGCACTTACATGACATGATATACACCACCCCCACTGTTTGACAGTCTATGTGATATTGGGGGTCCATGTTGAACCATTTGGTAAAACTGTGAATCTACCTATTTTGACCCATTCTCAAATTTCACATTCACACTGAGAAGTCCCTTGTGTTTTTGGCCTTGTTTGTAGAGGTGTAGAGCTTTTAGCAAAACTGCTCCTTGACAGGTGATCTCTTAGTGATTTAACCCTTTTGTAGGTAATTGCTGTTTTTTTGCTGACATATTTAGCCACAATGGCATCAGTTAAGAGATGCCAATGTTGTGCCAATATGGTGCATACCTGTAAGTGTTGTTTTGAAAAGTTGGTAATCAATCTAGTTTGTTGAGTTTGAGTATCCCGTTTCCTAGAGTGAATCAGAGACTGTCTGTTTTTTTTGTTTGGCACTATTAAAGGCCTTTTTGAGACAAGTCTTGGTATAGCCCCGTTTAAGGAGTCTCACCTGTAACTCTTTGGCTCGTATTAGGAAATCTTCCTCCTTGGTACAGTTCCTTCTTAATCTAAGATATTGTCCATAAGGGATGCTTTGCACCAAGGGTCTGGGATGGGCACTTGCTGCGTGCAGTATAGTATTGGCTGATGACGGTTTGCTATATAAATCTGAGAAAAGGTTGCCATGTTCATTCACCCCAATCTGTACATTTAGGAACATGACCCTCTCCTTGCTGCATTCCTTGGTAAATTTGAGATTAAAATCATTGCAACCAAGATAATCCACTAAGGTATTTAGTTCCAATCTTGTGCCATCACAAACCATGACGACATCGTCGATGTATCTGTGCCACGACACAACGTTCAGGAGTCTTGCTTAGCAACAGTTTGGAGATGGACTAAGAAGACACAGTAACTCCAGCTCTCTTCAAATGTGTCCTTCAAGTCAGTTCTGGGCATCCCATACCTCCCTATACCCCATCCAAGTTGTTTACCCCAATAACCATAAAAAACAAAGCCTTTGGACTGGTTTACTAACTTTTTGTGCTTGCCAAAAATGCATGTTACCTTGTTATGCAGAAGAAAGCGGGCCAAAAATATACAGTACAGCCAGAAAGTGAAGAGTCCTCAAGTTATCCAGTTCTACAGTTTCCAGGGTATCCCATGCTCCCTTCCCCTATCCCAGTTCATCATTCCAATAAAAAACAAAAGAACCCCTAAACTGTTTTCTGAGCGAGTGGAAGAGTGAAGAAAATGTGTGCCTGGCTGCGTGTGCTTAAAGGGCTCAAATAGGACTGTATTCATCAGCTGCTCCCACAGGGGTGCACTACACACATATAGTGGAAATTAAAGCAGAGCTCCACCCAAAAGTAGAATTTCTGCTCATTTGTCTCTCCCCCCCGGTGCCACATCTGGCACCTTTCAAGGGGGTGGGGAGCAGACACCTGTCTTTGACAGGTACTCCGTTCCCACATCTGGGAGATGAGACCGCAGCCAACAACGTCACCAACTCACCCCCTCCTCCTCCCTCTGCCACGGGGCCAGTAGGAGAGCGCAGCGGTGCCTCACGCATGTGCAGTAGGGACCCGGACATTAAGCCAAAATAACTAATATAACAATAGGTGTATTGCGCTTAGGATAGGGGTTGCTCAACTGCTGCCCTCCTGAATTCCCTCCCGTGGGTGGGATTAATGCAATGTTAGTGGTGTTTGGATATGGCACTGTCTGAGCTTTGGGTATAGGGAAAATGTGTATATCAGTGCAAAATATACTAGTAAAGTGCAGTGGTTTCAGTGTAGATTTCCGTGTAGGTCCATAAAGTGTAAAAGTGCTTCAAAGATAATATATACGTTGTGCTTGTAGTGTTTTAGATTGACATATATATATTGCAAAAGCACCCTTGCTCATAATAAAATAAATATAAATAAACCATCAACCTTAAACGGTAGAGAACATAAACCATAAATGGTAAAAAACGTAAACCTTAAATGGTAAAAAACGTAAACCTTAAATGGTAAAAAACTTTTCAAAGAATAAAAACATATTTTTACAAAGTCCAAATCATGTGCTAGTATGTGTGTGCTGCTTTCCTCAGAAAACACCAACGGATGTGTCCATAACCCAATTAGAAAATCCTTTTGTTGTATGTGATAGAAATGGTTAATACGCTTTTTCCAGTCCTTATCCAGATCTTTGGTAAGTATCAATTAAACCAGTTCTATTTATAGTTAAGGTGCAATGTGCTCAGAAGTGACAGTTCAATAGCTTTCCATATTCAGAGCTTTTGATGTGGATAAAATAGATTAGATGTGATTCACACGTGCTCCCCCAATGTTCCCCTCCTTACCAGAGGGCACTACCCCTGCAGGGGTTAAGTGCCTATCTTTGTCTTTAATCCTCAGTTGCTCCTGATAGTACCAGCTCCATCCATGCGTCTCAAGGAAAAAAACAGAGAGGAGATCCCATAGTGTAGTAGTCAAGCAAACAAAGTTTTATTCAAAAAATAGGGACAGATCCAATTTGCAGACAGAAAGTAAAAAAATTGTTTTAAAAAACTTATTATCAAATGCATCTGGACCTCATGCCAAGTGTGTTAAAAGGTGGGTCCGTGATGTGAAGATAAAAGTAAAAAAGAGAGTTGGGTCCTGTCTTTTTCGTCTTCCTAGTACCGGCGTGTACTTGCTCTATGTGAGGAAGTCCCTATGGCTTCCTTCAGTGTGAGCCGCGCTCAGCTGTAACACGCTACCCCGGGACCGGAAGTGATGTATGGACCAACGGTTGCTCAGCTAGGTGGTCAACTAACGCGTTTCGTCGTGGGACGTTTTCAAAGGTGTTTTATTCTTTGAAAAGTTTTTTACCATTTAAGGTTTACGTTTTTTACCATTTATGGTTTATGTTCTCTACCGTTTAAGGTTGATGGTTTATTTATATTTATTTTATTATGAGCAAGGGTGCTTTTGCAATATATATGTCAATCTAAAACACTACAAGCACATTGTATATATTATCTTTGAAGCACTTTTACACTTTATGGACCTACACGGAAATCTACACTGAAACCACTGCACTTTACTAGTATATTTTGCACTGATATACACATTTTCCCTATACCCAAAGCTCAGACAGCGCCATATCCAAACACCACTAACATTAAGCCAAAATGCTACACTGCTGGGTTCAAGACAACAAAGAATGGCGCCAGTGGCTGGGAATATGGAGGTGGGGAGAAATCAATGTATAAAAAAAGTCTATAAATGAGTCCATTTAAGTCCATGGAACAGTGCAAGGGGATATCTTGCTGGGGTATCAGCACATAGGGGCAGCACCCTTGAAGAGAGCTCTGAAAGGAATACAAAACAAAACAAGGTGCATCAGACCTAAGTGCAGTATACCAGGGTAAACAATTTATTAAAACAACAGAATGGGTACTCACAAAGATATTGAAAGAACAGCCCCTGGTCGACCAGCCCCATCCAGTCCTTCCATCTCTCGGATGTGGCCATCGGAATCCCCACCGTGTAGTAGAAGTAGCAAAGTCTCCTGGTCTTAGAGCATTATCACATGCCTGTTCTTTCAATATCTTTGTGAGTAACCATTCTGTTGTTTTAATAAATTGTTTACCTTGGTATACTGCTCTTAGGTCTGGCGCACCTTGTTTTGTTTTGTCCACTGCCGGGTTCCCTTACCGGCAATGACGATGGCAGCACCCGACAGCTGATGGAAAAATCAGCTGCAGTGCCGACATCTCTGGACTCCAGGACAGGTAAGTGCCCTATTATTGAAAGTCAGCAGCTACATTATGTGTAGCTGCTGGCTTTCAAGTTTTTGAGTTCCGAGGTGGACCACCGCTTTAAAGTAGAACTAAAGGCTAAATGTTTCTTTTCATTTTGATAGCGTAAGGGAGGATTATAACTTCTGTTAGGTTTTTTTGAGGTTCCAGTCCCATAGCCAAAACAGGAACGTAAGAAGACAACCCTCCACAGTGAGGGAATCTCTAGTTGTCATCACGACCACCAGAACTAGTATCCCCATTGGAAGATATCCTTTGTATTCCTGTTCTGGTGAGAGCCCAAGATTTGTGATTTTCTTCCACTTTCAATCTTGGTAATGGTAAACAGGACAAATGGAGAGAGTGAATTTCCCTAACTGGGAGCAATCTGACACAGCAATTAACACATGGCAGGCGTTCTAATCTCTCTCCACCATATCTAAAATTAGAGATGTATAATTTCTGGAAATTTTGAATCCATGAGGAAAAAAGGGGAGTTTTTTTTTCTGGAAAAAAATTGAAATTTTTGGAAAAATAGAAAAACAAATTAGTGTAGATTAGTTTAACAAATTGAAAGTCGTTTTGTTACACTGGGAAAGTGAAATGCAGTGTACACAAAAGTATTATTTCAAATAAAAGTACAGCTTATTCAGTAAATGAACTAAACTTGCTTTTTAAAATTGTATTTTTTATTACAAATGGAATAACAAGGACTCTATTTGTTAAGAATATTTCATCTATACATGAGAAAGGGTTACCACCCCCTTTGAATTTGAAAGCTTCCTGACAATATGCATTATTAGTTGCTGACAATGCTGATCCAGAAGCATATATTGTACTTACAAGAGCTTGATCAATTTTCTCCTGAATATCAGGTGTCATTTTCTCTATAAATAAAGGGATTGTGTTTGTGAGGCCATAGTTTGCTACACTTCCTTGATGATGCTGGTGAAGAAACACTTTGTGATGATCCAGAAGCAACAGAAAGTGTTTCTGAAATTAAAACTCTAGAGCAGGGTTTCTCAACCTTTTCAACACAGAGGAATCCTTGAAATAACTTTCTGGTCTCAGGGAACCCCACCTAAAAATGACTATACCTACAATTCATGATACATTAGTGTGATGGTCAGTGTGAAGAATGCTCCTTATACTTGTGGTCATTGGGAAGAATTACCCCTTTACAGATAGCTAAAAATATCAATGGTATCAGAGGGAACTTATCTGAGATGCAGAGATTGCTCATTACTCAGGGAACCCCTAGCAACCTCTGGAGGAACCCAAGGGTTCCATGGAACCGTGGTAGAGAAACCCTGTTCTTGAGGAAAAGCTACTTCCACTTTCATTATGGTCCTCATCATTTAATTCCATGTCCATGTCTTTAGCTCACCTCTGGTATGCCGGGGATGTGTTTTGTCATCCTTGTAGTTTTCAAAAAGAATATTTCTTCTCACAATATTTGCAAATTGCAGCTTTACTCTTAGCAGAAACTGCACTGTGGAAATGTTTTCAAGCTCTACATGTTGGTCTCACCATTTTACTGAGAGGATGAAAAGAAAAACAAAACTATAGGTAAACCTTATGCTCTTATGGTGGAGAACATTAAAAGCAATCATTTAAAGGTTATAGAGATAAACTAATTTGTCAGAACAAATGTACCCTCTTACCTGTCAAGGCCTGAGAGGACAGAAATGATCATCTACTGTATCCCCACAATCACCCTACTGTAGGAGGTACACAATGGAGCCCACAAGCAAACTAAACTGGAGTCTTTCCCCCACGGTACACCCTAGTGGCAGAAATGCATATTTTGTGCGTTTGAGAATTTCATTGAGAAGTACAGTGTTTCTTAAACTGTATTCCAGGATTTGCTTGTCTTCAGTTGAGAGAACTTTCAATAATTTAAGACTTTACATAAAGTCTCAAAAAGCTTTCATTAGGGTCTTCATGTTATATAGTGTGAATACAATGTCATATCTAAAACTAAAAAAAGTTTTGCCTTTAGTTATACTTTAATGGCAGGGGTGGTGACAGGGATCCAAGCTGGTCTGCAGAAAGAGATATTTGTGATAAAGTAACATAGAAAAAATCCATTGCACATGTAATTAACCAGTATATATTTTCCACACAGGAAACTCAGGGAGTATGTGTCTACAAAAGGAGGAACAATGATGTGGTTGGCTGCAGATTTAATTGTATCTTCACAAAAGTTGTAAGTACATTGTTTTCAGTTTGAGAACAAAATCTAAAAATGTATAATCAGCAAAATGCTTTGATTATCACGACTGACTATTTTTAATTTTTGAACATTTTTAATGAGATGGTTTGTCATATCTGCAACAACATAGATAAATGTACCAATATTCAATCTGCGCAATCAAATAATATGTGAAAAAAACAAAACTAAATTATAATACCACTCGGTGCTAAATTAGTTGCTGGCCAACACCCATAAGTGATTCTGAACTTACTAAGCTAAACTAAAACCAAAAATTGATGTAGCGCAACTCTCAAAAAATCATCATAATATGTGAACAAAGACAATGTGCATATAAAGATGATGTATAAATATACAAATAAAGTCCAATGAATATCCAAACATGTAGAATATTAAGAACAAACAATATCCATCTTGAATCCACTCCAATCACCGCTGTGACATGTATATATGCAAAGTGAATCCACCACCCATGTAGATGAGCCTCTCACCTCACTGACATGACCCCTGCATTACCAATAGGTCTCACCACACATTTTTCCCTCTCTGGGGATGAAGAAAACAGCTACTATCATCTTTCCTACAACATTTAATGAGGGCATTATACATGCGTCTCCACCCAGCCTTAATAATCTATCAAAAGTCTTTATCTTCTCATGAATAAAGACATATTTACTGCAAGATCATACTTTTTTTTTTTTTTTAAATAATTACAGTATTTGTCCGAAAAAAATCTGAAATGAAAGAAAACATTACAATACAACACATAACTTCACTTCCGAAGTTGTATTCTGTCGTACAAGAATTTTTGTAACTGTAGTAACCTGTTCATTTTCTATATGAGACTGGCATATTTAGCATATTTTCATCATGTGTACAGCGCTTTACTTTACCCATGTGATTTTGACTGAGAATGACTACTACTTATTCATTGTATCGATTAAATGCTTGAATTGCCCTGGTTTATGTCACTGTTATTATAACAGATGGCAGTTTTTAGAGAGCAAGCATTGGATGAAGAAAAAGGTGTCTTCAGGATCTGGTTGGATGAAAACATTACTGACCACTGCTTCAGGCTGGATTCACACTGCCGTGCGGAGCGGCTCACAGCTGGGGTCCGGGGTGTCACTGTTCACCATTTCAGGTCCCATTTTGTTCCAAATTTTTGGCTTAATTTGGACCTAAAATGGACCGGAAGACGCACAGGACTCCTGTGCAATTCGCATCACAGCCGTCCTGGTGCAGGTGGAACCAGCTCCATTGAGAGCTGGTCACAGTCTCCTGACATGTGAATTGGATGCGGGGAAACCCGCATCCAATTCGCAATAGTTTGAACCCAGCCTCAGACAATTGGGCACCAGTAAACTACCAACTTTCCTCCTCCCCTCAGACTGATGATCACCTATAACATCTCTGATAGCTTTTGCCAAAACACTTATTTGAGAGAATCAAGGGACTACAATCAGCTTTTGAGAACTTCTTCAGCCTCTGACATTTGTTAAATGACTTAGTAAAATACAATGAAGATTATTGTATCTCAGCATAAAACAGGCATCAAAATATTCAAAGCTCAAGATGCCAGATGTACAAAATACAAATAATAGGAGATTGTGGATACAAACCATTTTTTTTTATATACGCTGCATTTTTTCCAGACTCCACAGTGCTGTGTGGGATATTATGGACATCAGTGTCTCTTGTGTCCAGGAGGTCTAAACAATTCCTGCTCTAATAATGGAAGGTGCCAGGATATGATTACAGGCACTGGAGAATGTATCTGTAAAGAGGGTTTTCATGGAACTGCGTGTGAAGCCTGTGAAGCCGGAAGATATGGGGCTGACTGCAAATCAGGTGATGTTAACTATATTCATACTGTCAAAGAAACTTATATTTAAAGCAGAACTCCGGGATCGGCAAAAAATCCCCCATTAGTACACCCCACACACACACACACACACACACACACACACACACACACACACACACACACACAGAAAACACTAAACAGTTATTACATTTGTGAAATTCCTTACCATTGAAGAGAAAAGTCAAAATGAATTTTTAGGAAGTTAGCTCTGTAATTCAAAAAGTGCTGCATGTATTCTGCTAAGGAGGAGCTGTTAGAACAGTGATTGCATCATATCCTCTCCCCTATCTTACACTGTAATTAAACTACATTTCCCTTCATGCTTTGGAAATTGCAATGAATGTGGGAGGTACACTAGGCCTGTACATGTAAATGTGAACAGGCCCACTTCAAGATGAATCACACCCTTCATTCTGCAGCCAGCCATACTGCTCAGTGATGCACAGTAGGATAGGTAGGTTACAGCCTTATAAATGCAAAGCATGTTACATACATATTGCCCTTACATGCTTTATGTAATACATATAATGTACACAGTATCTCACAAAGGTGAGTACACCCCTCACAATTTTGTAAATATTTTATTATATCTTTTCATGCGAAAACACTGAAGTAATGGCACTTTGCTACAATGTAAAGTAGTGAGTGTACAGCAGTGTAAATTTGCTCTCCCCTCAAAATATCTCAACACACAGCCATTATTGTCTAATAATTGTCACTGGCAACAAAAGTGAGTACACCCCTAAGTGAAAATGTCCAAATTGGACCCAAAGTGTCAATATTTTGTGTGGCCACCATTATTTTCCAGCACTGCCTTAACCCTCTTGAACACGGAGTTCACCAGAGTTTCACAGGTTGCCACTGGAGTCCTCTTCCACTCCTCCATGACTCCACGAGCTGGTGGAAGTTACAGACCTTGCGCTCCTCCACCTTAGTTACATAGTCAGTGAGGTTGAAAAAAGACACAAGTCCATCAAGTCCAACCTATGTGTGTGTTTTTTATGTCAGTATTACATTGTATATCCCTCAATGTTGTGGTCCCTAGAAGGTGTTAGTCATCAAAGACGACCCTCATATCTATTAAATTTTTTTGCTATTCTACGTGTGGATTCCCTGGTGTTGTAACTCCCTATATGTTACATTATGACTGTATTTTTTGTGTGTGTATCCAACCTGAACTACCTGAACACAGAAAAAAGTTGGAGTGACTGATACATTGATTCCACCTCCTCGCGTTCCAGACATTGAAGGTGGTCGAGCACCTCAGTACCTCCTCACCTTCTCCTG
>BLSH010444136.1:1415055-1428613 GCA_018402905.1 Glandirana rugosa | reverse complement strand
GCCCACTTCAAGATGAATCACACCCTTCATTCTGCAGCCAGCCATACTGCTCAGTGATGCACAGTAGGATAGGTAGGTTACAGCCTTATAAATGCAAAGCATGTTACATACATATTGCCCTTACATGCTTTATGTAATACATATAATGTACACAGTATCTCACAAAGGTGAGTACACCCCTCACAATTTTGTAAATATTTTATTATATCTTTTCATGCGAAAACACTGAAGTAATGGCACTTTGCTACAATGTAAAGTAGTGAGTGTACAGCAGTGTAAATTTGCTCTCCCCTCAAAATATCTCAACACACAGCCATTATTGTCTAATAATTGTCACTGGCAACAAAAGTGAGTACACCCCTAAGTGAAAATGTCCAAATTGGACCCAAAGTGTCAATATTTTGTGTGGCCACCATTATTTTCCAGCACTGCCTTAACCCTCTTGGGCACAGATTTCACCAGAGCTTCACAGGTTGCCACTGGAGTCCTCTTCCACTCCTCCATGACAACATCACGGAGATGGTGGATTTTAGAGCCCTTGCGCTCCTCCACCTCCACCATACGTCTGTTTCCCAAAGGCTACCTTTGCATATGATGCTGAGCACCGAACTCCTTTGGTCGACCATGGAGAGGGCTGTTCTGAGTGGAACCTGTCCTCTTAAACCACTGTATGGTCTTGGCCACCATGCTGCAGCGGTTTCAGGGCTTTGGCAATCTTTTTGTAGCCTAGGCACTCTTTATGTAGAACAACAATTCTTTTTTTTGATCCTCAGAGTTCTTTGCCATGAGGTGCCATGTTGAACTTCCAGTGACCAGTATGAGAGAGTAAGAGTGAAAACACCAAATTTAACACACCTGCTACCCATTTACACCTGAGACCTTGTAACACTATCGAGTTACATGACAATGGGGAGGGAAAATGGCTAATTGGGCCCAATTTGGACATTTTCACTTTGGGGTGTACTCACTTTTGTTGCCAGCAGTTTAGACAGTAATGGCTGTGTGTTGAGTTATTTTAGGGGCCAGCAAATTTACACTGTTATACAAGCTGTACACGCACTACTTTACATTGTAACAAAGTGTATTTTCTTCAATGTTGTCACATGAAAAGATATAATAAAATATTTACAAAATTGTGAACGGTGTACTCACTTTTGTGAGATACTGTATATATACAGTATAGTGTGTGTGTATATATATATATATATATATATATATATATATATATATATATATATATATATATACACACACACACACACACTGCATTCAGTGTAGACTATATATACAGTAATGCATTCGGCTTTGTACAGTATATAATACAGTGTAGTGCGGTCACGCTTATCCTTTTTTTCTGCTGTTGGCCATGTTATTGAGCCACAACATTAGTCCTTATCCTTCTCATCCTCTGTCACCCAGGCTCTTACTAGATTGTCTTCCAACACAGCTGCCAAAGCGGCTTATTCCACTGGATCCTTGTCCACAGTACCTCCTTCCGTAGCCCCACCATCATGCACGGAGGAATCACCAAAATTATTCAACCATAATGTCGGTTACATGCTGATGGAGAATGCGCAGCAATTTAAAGGGTCCGGTGTTGGTTCCCAGGTTGAGGGGAAGGGAGTAATGTGAGCCTAGGGATAGGGGGTGCCACAGATGGACAAGAAACTAGCAGTCATGTTCCCCCAGCTGCAGCCTACTGCCAACTTTGCTCCAGTGACAAAGAGGGAGGGGGTGAGGAGGATTGTACTTCGGTGCCTGAGAGAACAGAGGAGGAAAGTGAGGAGGAGGCACAACTCCAATGAGGCAGGATGTTCAACACTTGTGCAGTAGATCGCACCATTGCTGCTTACAATCTATGTCTGAAGCGGATCACCCGTGGCCAGAACAGCAGCTGCTTGGGCATCACATGCTTGACAAGGCATATGATGACCTGCCATGCAGTCCATTAGCAACAGCACCTCAAAGACCCACATCATAAAACAAGGTGGATTTCTCCTTGCTCCTCATCTGTGACCTCAACCCCTACTATACCTCCAGTCCTCTCAAAAGCCTGCACTGAGAGAAATGAAAGTATAGCAATGGGTGCCACAAGTACTTGCAGCCAATCTGCTAGCAGTACACCACCAGTTGATTTCAGCAGGCAAATTTCCATACCCCAGTTTCTGAACCGTGAAAAAAATACTGTCCCAGCCATCCACATTCTCAGCGTCTAAATGCTAACTTGGCCAAATTGCTAGCACTACAACTGCTGCCTCTTCAGCTGGTAGAATCTGCCCCCTTTTGTGAATTTGTGGAATGTGCTGTACCACAGTGGCAGCTTCCACATTTTTTTTTTTCATGTAAGTCTATTCCAGCTTTCTACCACCATGTGGAAGACAATGTTTTGGCCTCTTTGGACAGGGCGGTCAGCAACAAGGTTCATATTACCGCTGACTCATGGTCCAGCAGGTATGGTCAGGGTCATTACCTTTCCTTCACGGCACACTGGCTAACTCTACTGGCAGCTGGGAAGGATGCAGGACAGTGTTCAGTGTTGGAGCTGAGATTCTGTCAGCTCTGCAGGGGCAGCCTCAGAGGTGGTTTATGCCACGGCAGCTTGAGCCAGGAATGGTTGTATGCGACAATGGCATTCTCTCTGCCCTCCGACAGGGACACTTGACACATATTCCATGCTTGGCACACGTCCTGAATTTGGTGGTGCAGCATTTCTTGACCAGATACCCAGGCTTACCAGATATTCTGAGGTAGGCCAGAAAATTCTGTGGTCATTTCCGACGTTCATACAATGCCAATGCTCGGCTAGCTGACATTCAACATGCCCACCAACCGCCTTATTTGTGACATGCCCACCAGGTGGAACTCAACATTGCCAATGCTGCAGCGGCTGCACACACAGCAGAGGGTCATCAATGAGTACCTGTGTGAGTATGGCACCTGCACAGGCTCAGGGGAGCTTGGCTTCTTTCCGCCATGCCAGTGGTTACTGATCAAGGATGCATGCACTGTCCTGTCACCATTTGAGGAGCCCACAAGGATGGTGAGCAGCGTCAATGCATGCATCAGTGACACTGTCTCTCTAGTCTTCCTGCTGGAGCACACACTTCATGGAATCATGAACAGGGCACTTAAGGCAGAACAGCGGAAGGAAGATGACTTCCTTTGCTCTCAAGGCCCCCTTTATGCAGATAGCATTCCTGCAGGGCCACCAAACACACAGGAAGAAGAGGAGGAGTTGGAAGATTGTGTCAGCATGGATGTAGAGGATAACATGCAGCAGTCTTCAAGGGATGGTTTTCAGTCCCCAGAAACCCAAGGAGCTGTACGTGGCAGGGAGAAGGTAGTTCCTGACAATGACATCCTCAGTGATCCAGAAGACTCTCATGCCTCCTCAAACTTACGCTGCATGGCCTCCCTGATTCTGCAAAGGCTACAAAAAGACCCAAGGGTTCGTGGTATCAAGGAGAGGGATCATTACTGGCTGGCACCCCTTCTTGATCCACATTGCAAGGGTAAAATTGCAGAGCTCATCCTGCCTTCGCAGAGGGAGAAAGGATATAACATCTTCAGGATATCTTGAAGAAAAACTTGTGCAATGCCTTTCCAGACCCTGGGAGGTTACCATTTCCTGGTGCTGGACAACATGTTTCTGAGGCTTCCTTCGGTCAGAGGAAGAGCGGTAAAAAAGGTGGCCGGCTAACCGATGCCTTTAAACAATTCTTCAGTCCTCAGCACCCAGGGTTCAAGCAACCATCATCAGCGTCTGCATTATATGGTGCAGGGATATCTAGGGGCAAGAGCAGACTTGGAGACCTTTCCAACTGAAAACATTTTTAATTAAAGACTTGTCAAAAATTGCCTACTGTTTTTTGTAACGCTACACTCCTTTTTTGGTGAATGGGTAGGGGTACAATGTACCCCATACTCATTCACATGGGGGGGGTCGGGATCTGGGGGCCCCCCTGTTAAAGGGGGCTTCCAGGTTCCGATAAGCCCCCGTGCGCAGAGCCCGACAACCACCGACCGGGGTTCACATTTAAAATGAGCACTTTTGATTTTTCCTGTTCGTATCCCATAGACTTTAATGGGGTTCGCGTGTTCGCACACATTTTTTGCCTGTTCGCAAGTTCTGGTGCGTTCGGCCATCCCCAGTGCCCACCAGTGCAGTCTCATCAGTGCCCATCAGTGCGGTCTCACCAGTGCCCACCAGTGCAGCTTATCAGTGCCTATCAGTGCGGCCTCAGCAGTGCAGCTTATCAGTGCCCATTAGTGCAGTCTTCAGGGAGGAGGAGGAGGAGGGAGGAGGACGCCACCTCTATGGGCGGCACAGACTGGGGGCTGTGAGACCCCCTCCACCCACCACAGTGAGCAGGGTGGAAATAGAAATCCCTGCTCAGTTTGAGAGAACTACTCGTGGGAAGTAACAAGGCCGCTGGCTGGGGGATACAGGAGGAATAGCAGCCAGCGGTCTTACAAACAGGGCAATAACAGTTTTTCAGCAAGATCAGCAGGCTATTGAAAAGGAACTAGGGAGCTCAGAAGAAGATCGATAGCATAGTTTGTGAAGGTAGGAGATCAGCAACAAGGACATGGAAAAAAGTATTTTCCTGCAGTACTGCTTTAACAGATCTTTTATTTGTAGATCATTAGGCCTCATTCATACAAGTTTACTACAGCATGCACCCATGCGAGACCCACATTTGCCCACATGGGGATGCACTGGTGTTCCGAGCATCCCTATGCATCAAGTCACTTCATGTCAGTTGGGATGCAGTGGCTGCGCAAACAGTCGCTTCTCCCAATTTGACAGCCGTGTGGGCGTGGGTGCGTGTCCCAATTAACATTAATAGGACTGTCTGTACAGAACACCTGTGCATCCCCATGTGGGCAAACACAGCCCTTGCACTGGTGTATGCTTAAGTACGCCTGTGTGAATCAGGCCTTAAACACTTGACCTCTGGAAGATTTACCCCCCTTCATGACAGGCCATGTTTTGCGATACGGCACTGCATTATTTTAACTGACAATTGCATGGTCATGCAATGTTGTACCCAAATAATATTTCCCCACAAGTAAAGCAATAGAGCTTTCTTTTAGTGGTAATTGATCACCACTGCGGTTTTTTTTTTTGCGTTATAAACAAAAAAAAGACGTACAATTTTGAAAGAAAAATATATTTATTACTTTCTACTATAAAGCATATCCAATAAAAAAAATTAAAAAATCAAATTTCTTCATAAATTTAGGCCAATATGTATTCTGCTACATATTTTTGGTAAAAAAAAATCCCAAATGTTATAGCGTCTACAAACTATGGTACATAATTATGGAATTTTTACAGTTATTTATTTTATACTTGTAATGTCGGCAATCAGCGACTTATAGTGGGATTTCGATATTGTGGCAGACAATCGGACATTGAATCTTTTGACACTTTGCGGTAACCAGTGAGACTAATACAGTGATCAGTGCTAAAAATATGTCACTTTACTAATGACACTGGCTGGGAAGGGGTTAAACATCTAGGGCAATAAAATGGTTAACTGTGTACCTAGCCAGTGTTTTTATGTACTGTATATGCTGCTTTTATTTGGGGAGAGATGGATTTTATTCCCTGCTTTGCAGGAACATAAAATCCACCCCTTGCCCTCTGTCTTGTTTAGCTGCATTCTGAGTCTCTATCCAAATATCGGTGGATGCCGGCGGACATCAAGTGCGTGGCATCCACAGATTGACTTCTGCTGTGAACAATCACAGCAGAGGCGGCCTGCTGGTGGCGCGCATTAGACATGTGCAGAGCGAAAAAAATTTGTTTAGTTTAGTTTCCATTCGTTATTTACATAAGTTTGATTTGTTTTATTTGTTTAATTTGTTTTCAGAATTCGTTTTGTTGATTAGTTTTAAAATCAATTAGAAACGTTTTCAAATCAGTTTTGAATAGTTTTCTAATTCAAATAAATTTCCAATTTCCAAGGAGAATGGGGTGGAGAGGAATGTGGAGGAATAGAATGGAAAAAGATAGAATACAATAGAGGGAAATATAATAGAAAGAATATAATGTGGTGGAGTGGAACAGAGCTGTTTTACTCTGTTGTATTCTATTCTTTTGTGTTCTATTCTATTTTGATCTCTTTGGAAATTGGAAAACTATTCAAATTCGAGGACTTTTCAAATTCGAATTTGAAAACTTTTCTAAATTGAAAACAGTTTGAATTCGAAAAGTATTCGAAAATTATTTGATTTCACATTTTGTCCGAATTTTCTTTTTCGTTATTCGGATTAGTTTAAATTCGGTTAATAAACATGTATTAACCAGTTGCTGACTGCCCACTGTAGATTGATGGCGGCAACTTGGCTCAATATCGCATATCGCCGTCACCTTATGGCGGCTGCGAGATCTCGGATCGTGAGCGCGCACTCACTTTGTGGTGGGGGAGCCAGGGAGCGGGTAGGGTGGACTCGATGTCCGCCGGCTACCTGCGATCACTCCCCCGCAGTGACAGAAAGGTGATCCGTGTGTGTAAAGGAGTGTGATCGTATGCTTCCTGTATATGGGAGCAACTATCTATCTCCTCACCCAGTCAGTCCAGCCCCCATACAGTTAGACACAAGGCAGGGAACACAGTTAACCCTTTGATCGCCCCCCTAGCGTTAACCCCCAGTGACATTTACACAGTAATAAGTGCATTTTCATAGCACTGATCGCTGCATAAATGCCAATGGTCCCAAAAAAGTGTCAAGTGTGTCTGAGATGTCTGCTGCAATGTTGCAGTCACGCTAAAAATCGCAGATCACCGCCATTACTAGTGAAAAATAAATAAATAAATAAATAACCCCATAAACGAATCTTCATAGCTTATAAATGCTGTAACTTTTGCGCAAACCAATCAATATACACCAATTGCGATTTTTTTTTTTTTTTTTTTTACCAAAATTATGAGGAAGAATATAAATCTGCCTAAATTGATGAATAAATTAGTTTTTTTATATATATTTTTTTTGGATATGTATTTTAGCAAAAAGCAAGAAATATTGTTTTTTTTTTTTCAAAATTGTCACTCTTTTTTTGTTCATAGCGGTGATCAGAAGTGATGCAGAGGTGATCAAATACCGCCAAAAAGCTCTATTTCTGGGGAAAAAAGGACGTCAATTTTGTTTGGGTACAACGTTGTATGACCGCGCAATTGTCAGTTAAAGCGACGCAGTGCCAAATCGCAAAAAGTGCTCTGGTCATAAAGGGAGAAATCCTTCCGGGGCTGAAGTGGTTAAAGTCTAACTCCAGCCTCATGTTTAGTTTTTGGATCGTATTCAAAACAAAACAATTTTTTTTCTACTTTGGCCAGTGTTCATTTTAAAACTAGTGTTAGGCCTGTAGATGTAGAAAGAGATAGCCCGGACCGCCACACGCCTCACCCGGTCTAATTGGTTAACAGGTAAAAGAAGCAGCCTCAGCTCAATTCATCCAGGCTACACCCCAACATGTTTCGCCCTGCTCTTGGGGCTTAATTATGGAGAGCCATAACAGCCTGTGAGGGGGCCCCTAAACATTTTATTGTGGATCATACTGTTAGGCCTGATTCACACTGATGCAATTTCAGATGCAACTAGGGTCGCATCTGAAATGTCCTAATACACTGGTTGATTTTCAGCTCTGCTATTATTATTGTATGTAGGGGGTTTAACCAGTATTTGCACATTGCAGCTCTGCAATTTCTCAAAATATTTTTGCAGAGAGGGTGACACCATCACTACTATATTTCAATACATTGGTTGATTTGCACTGGATATTCCTATATAGGTTTTACCATTGCACTAACATCCATTTGTAGAATTGTATAAAGGAAGTGTAGGGTCGGGCTGCATTTTTTGGCTTTTTATTGATATACAGTGGTCAGGACATACTGATTACCATTGTACTGGGGGCCCGCCAGCCACGATTGTGCAGATGCACACTGACACTAATAAACTACTTTAACACCACAGTCACAGACCAGAAGAAACATCCACTTGTTGACCACACACACTTTTTGGCCACGCCCACAGGTGTGCGGTTAGCGGTGATCCTCACTTGTTCCATTAAGCACTATAGTACCCCCAAAAAATATGTCTAGAGCCACCCCTGGTACCTGCCTGGGCACCTGATTTGCCTTTAAGTAGATGCCTGCCAACAATTAAAGAACTATTGTTTCAAGCCAACTGCTATCATCCGAGACTCTAATTGCCTATAATTAGGGAAATGGTGCTTGTAAATGCAGAAGTACAGTTAAATCTTGAACATTCCTACATTTGCAAATATTTTTTTATTTTTATTTTAGAAGGTGTCTTAAGATGTACAGTAGCTTTTTTAAGAACAAGGTGAACATAGTTTAACTAATATTAACTTCCACAATACCTGGATACAAAATAAAATTGTTAAATATGCAGCATATCTTGCAGATTTTTATTACATATTTTCATCATTTATACTTTACTTATAACAGACTGTGATTGCGTTCATGGAAAATGTAATGATGGACTCCATGGGGATGGATCGTGCCAGTGTGATAAAGGCTGGACTGGTTCCACCTGTGCAATAGGTACTTACTCTACTCATACATGTGTGCAATGGGGCTTATTGTTAAATAATCAAGTAATAGTATGCAGGATAAATACACTTATCATAGTCTTTTGTCATAGAAAGGTCACACATACTAAAAGTAATGTTCTTCAAGCAGTTCTAAATTCTACTATATAACCCATTTATAGCTAAAATCATAATACCAAGGATGAACACAACTTCCAGATTTCAAAAGCATCTATAACAGTGTTTCTCAACTCCTGTCCTCAGGACCCACCAACAGGCTAGATTTTAAGTATTATCTTGGGGAGATGCAAACTAGAATACTGCAATCACTGAGCAGCAAATGAGATCCCCTGTGATGCATTTCAGTTATCCTGCGAACCTGGCCTGTTAGTGGGTCCCGAGGACAGTAGTTGAGAACCACTAATCTATAACTTAGTGTTCCTAAACCTAGGAAACTGCATTCACTAAATCTGGTCTCCCACAGTAAATAGAACATGGAAATGCAATCATTTTAGTAAATACAAACTGCTAAATACCTTTTCTCATTAGCAGTATATAGCGGTCTTGTGACTTCTATCAGTGTTTGGTTAAAGCTTGTAGGATGAGTTTTAATACTGCACTGGCTGTCGTATTAGGATGTATGATCCCTGAACTTCTGTCTGGACAGTGCTGATACACACCAAACCGAGCAAGTGCAGTCTGACTCCAGTAACTGTCTTATCCGGACATGTTTTGGAGACCATGCAAGTAGGGGAGGATCTGTGTATACAGGATCAAACAGCCTTTTTTACACAATGAGGAGGATTAACCACTTAGATTCCACAGTGAGTATAACGAGCATGCTTCACTGCACATACAGACTGATTTTACTGTTGTGGGTTTAGTAACACTTTAAAACAGCACATTTAAAATAAGAGCTACTACTGATTAAAGGTGTGTGTGTGTGTGGCCATAGATAGATATAATGTACAGTATCTCACATTTTTGTAAATATTTTATTATTGCTTTTCATGTGACAACACTGAAGAAATGACACTTTGCTACAGTAAAGTAGTGAGTGTACAGCTTGTATAACAGTGTAAATTTGCTGTCCCCTCAAAATAACTCAACACATAGCCATTAATGTTTAAACTGCTGGCAACAAAAGTGAGTACACCCCTAAGTGGAAATGTCCAAATTCTGCCCAAAGTGTCAATATCTTGCATGGCCACCATTATTTTCCAGCACTGCCTTAACCCTCTTATGCATGGAGTTCACTAGTGCTTCACAGGTTACCAATGGAGTCATCTTCCACTCCTCCATGATGACATCACGGAGCTGGTGGATGTTCAAGACCTTCCGTTTGAGGATGCCCCACAGATGCTCAGTAGGGTTAAGGTCTGGAGACATGTTTGCCCAGTTCATCACTTTTACCCTCAGCTTCTTTAGCAAGGCAGTGGTCGTCTTGGAGGTGTGTTTGGGGTTGTTATTATGTTGGAACACTGCCCTGCGGCCCAGTTTCCAAAGAGGGGATCATGCTCTGCATGAGTATGTCACAGTACATGTTGGCATTCATGGTTCCCTGAATGAACTGTAGCTCCCCAATGCTGGCAGCACTCAGGCATCCCCAAACCATGACACTCCCACCACCATGCTTGACTGTAGGCAAGACACACTTGTCTTTGTACTCCTCACCTGCTTGCCGCCACGCACGCTTGACACCATCTAAACCAAATAAGTTTATCTTGGTCTCATCAAACCACAGGACATGGTTCCAGTAATCCATGTCTTTAGTCTGCTTGTCTTCAGCTTGTCTTCCTTCTGGGACGACAGCCATGCAGACCAATTTGATGCAGTGTGCGGCGTATGGTCTGAGCACTGACAGGCTGACCCCCCACCCCTTCAACCTCTGCAGCAATGCTGGCAGCACTCATACGTCTATTTCCCAAAGACAACCTCTGGATATGACGCTGAGCATGTGCACTCAACTTCTTTGGTCGACCATGGTGAGGCCTGTTCTGAGTGGAACCTGTCCTGTTAAAACGCTGTATGGTCTCGGCCACCATGCTGGAGCTCAGTTTCAGGGTCTTGGCAACCTACTTATAGCCTAGGCCATCTTTATGTAGAGCAACAATTCTTTTTTTCAGATCCTCAGAGAGTTCTTTGAGGTGTCTATTGTCACGTTTTTGGGGTTGTGTTCGATATGCGCAAAGAGAGATCAAACAAATATTTAAAAGTATAACATTTATTAAAAGTAATGAAAGATATAGATAAAGATAATGAAAATATCAAGAATACTTCGCTAAAGATTCTTGTCTCCTGCCATGGGTCCCTAACATGTCACAGGTGACCACAGATGTTTGCATGGTTGCAAACTCCGAAAGAGCCAAAGACCTTATAGGATTTGGCTGTGGTATTATAGAAGTTGTGTAAGGAAAAAAAACACCCCAGCCAACTCCCCTGGTAAGCAAAGATATGACCTTCACATTCCTGAGAAGAGGGAGCTAGCTTGTCCATATAGGCAGTTCACATGCCAATAAGTTGGGTCATGCAAGGTAGCCAGAATAACCAGGATATTAGAGGATGTATTTGATGTTTGTGAGGAAACCTTAATGAGGAATATGAAATATGCAATTTCCACAACAGAGGTGCCATGTTTAACTTCCAGTGACCAGTATGAGAGAGTGAGAGCGGTAACACCAAATTTAACACACGTTTTCCCCATTCACACCTGAGACCCTCTAACACTAATAAGTCACATGACACCGGGGAGGGAAAATGGCTAATTGGGCCCAATTTGGACATTTTAACTTAGGGGTGTACTCACTTTTGTTGCTAGCGGTTTAGACATTAGTGACTGTGTTGAGTTATTTTGAGGGGACAGCAAATTTACACTGTTATACAAGCTGTACACTCACTACTTTACATTGCAGCAAAGTGTCATTTCTTCAGTGTTGTCACATGAAAAGATATAATAAAATATTTACAAACATGTGAGATACTGTATATTGTATATGGACTGTATGAAGATCAAATATGTTTGCATAATATGTACAAGAATATACAAACTACATTACATTATCAAACCCAATTATGCCTTTTCTTATCTCTAAACTAAACTACCTGTCAGCATTTATCATACAGTGAGGGGAAAAAAGTATTTGCTCCCCTCTGATTTTGTACGTTTGCCCACTGACAAAGAAATTGTCAGTCTATAATTTTAATGGTAGATTTATTTTAACAATGAGAGACAGAATATCAAAAATATCCAGAAAAATGCATTTCAAAAAAGTTATAAATTGATTTGCATTTTAATGAGTGAAATAAGTATTTGACCCCTTCGCAAAACTTTGCTTTGTACTTGGTGGCAAAAACCCTTGTTGGGGGTTGAGGTCAGACATTTCTTGTAGTTGGCCACCAGGTTTGCACACATCTCAGGAGAGATTTTGTCCCACTCCTCTTTGCTGGTCCTTAAGTCATTAAGGTTTCTAGGCTGATGTTTGGTAACTCGAACCTTCAGCTCCCTCCACATTTTCTATGAGATTAAGGTCTGGAGACTGGCTAGGTCACTTCAGGACCTTAATGTTCCTCTTCTTGAGCCACTCCTTTGTTGCCCTGGCCCTGTGTTTTGGGTCATTGTCATTCTGGAATACCCATGCACAACCCGTTTTCAATGTCCTGGCTGAGGGAAGGAGGTTCTCACCCAAGATTTGACGATATGGGGGCGTGGCCAGCGGACTCTGAGATGGCTGCTTAGAATCAGAGCTCCGCCACACAGCCAGGAAAATACAAGTTCAGTGGGACTTATACCGACCGCTTCCCAGCCAGATTGAGACAAAAGACCCCTAACCATCCCAGGACTCAGATATGGGAAGAAGAAGGAAGGAACCATCGTCTCAGCCGAGTAGGCTGAAAAACTTCTTTCCCCCTCAGAACGGACAACGCGCGCAAGATGGCGCCCGCTCGGAGTCTACGAACTTGCAACGAACGATCGCTGCGGGGATAATCTCGGAAACACAGCAAAGAAGGTTAGCATTAGCCGCTCCTCTTCCGAACAGTAACCGCTCCTCAGCTGCCTCTACTCCAACCACCAAAAGCCCGGCGAAATCGAAACAGAGAACGATCTCTCCAGAGGAACGATCAGAAACCCACCACATGGAGGTGAGTGCGGCTAGGCCGCAACAAAGAGAGACACGCAGCGCCTCACCAGACCCCTTCCTCAACTATCCCACCTCAGGGCAGCCCGTGTCAGATGTCCTCTTAAAAGACATGCTGACTTCTCTTAAGTCCTCCATTCAAAAAGACATTCTATCTTCTATACAGAAGTGTCAAACTGATATCAATGACTTGGGAAACAGGGTTGACTATGTGGAAACATACATGGGAGACCAAGCCGCGGCCCATAATACACTAGTGGACGCCTATAATGAGCAAGCTGAAGACATTACCTGGATTAAAAACAAAATGGCTGATTTAGAGGACAGGGCCAGGAGGAACAACCTGAAGTTAAGGGGTATCCCTGAGACGATACAGCCTTCTCAACTCCTCCAACACGCTCAAGACCTCTTCTCAGCTCTAGTCCCTTCCTTGACCCCACTGGAGATCACCATCGACAGGATCCACAGGATCCCCAAGCCTTCCTTTATACCAGAAGACGCTCCCAGAGATGTGATCCTTAGGATGCATTTCTACAAACGAACTAAAGGCCCTCCGTCGTTCTTAATTGAGGAACCGAAACATCTTTACGTAGGATTCCTAGTGTAGAGACCCTCGCAGAAGACCATATTTCCTTCCGAACCCCTAGGACACCTAGGACAGCTACCACTAGAGGTCACCCCAGTTCCTTCCCTGATCTCGACTCTTCTCCAGAACTCGCACAACCTCCTCAACTCTTCCGACATAGCAGAGTCCCTATGGGGAATTGAAGTCCAACAAGGAGGACCGGGACAGGAGATTTAGTCGGTAAAACAAAAATTAGGTCCATTACAGAAGTCGAACGAGTAATATCCGCAGGTG
>BLSH010444136.1:1392535-1411244 GCA_018402905.1 Glandirana rugosa | reverse complement strand
CGCTTTGCTTACTGTATGTATTCTCTCTGTGATTACTGTAAAAATTCAAAATCTCAATAAAAAATAATTAAAAAAAAAAAAAAGATTTGACAATATATGGCCCCAGTCATTTGATGCAGTGAAGTTGTCCTGTCCCCTTAGCAGAAAAACACCCCCAAAGCATAATGTTTCCACCTCCATGTTTGACAGTGGGGATGGTGTTTTTGATGGTGTCCTTCAAACACGACAGTCCTTCACAACGTAGTGTGTTACCAATTGTTTTCTTGGTGACTATGGTCCCAGCTGTTTTGAAATCATTGACAAGATTCTCCCATGTAGTTCTGGGCTGATTCCTCATTGTTCTTATGATCATTGAAACTCCACGAGGTGAGATCTTGCATGGAGCCCCAGACTGAGGGAGACTAACAGATATTTTGTGTTTCTTCCATTTGCGAATAATCGCACCAACTGTTGTCACCCTCTCGCCAAGCTGCTTGGTGAAGGTCTTGTAGCCCATTCCAGCCTTTTGTAGGTCTACAATCTTGTCCCTGACATCATTGGACAACTCTTTTTGGCTTTGGCCATAATGGAGAAATTGGAATCTGATAGACTGATTTCTTCTGTGGATAGGTGTCTTTTATACAGGTAACAAGCTGAGATTAGGAGCACTCCCTTTAAGGGCTGGTTCACACAGGAGCGATCCGACTCAGCGCGACTTCAGCACGGCTTGCAAGCAACTTCTGTAATAGAAGTCAATGCAAGTCGCCTGAAGTCGGCCCAAAAGTAGTACAGGAACCTTTTTCTAAGTCGGAGTGACTTGAGTAGCTCCTATTAAAACGGTTCCATTGCAATGCATGGAGTCATCCCTATGTGAATTGGCTCTAAGAGAGTGCTACTAATCTCAGCTCGTTACCTGTATAGAAGACACCTGGGAGCCAGAAATCTTGCTGATTGATAGGGGATCGAATTATTTCATTCAATAAAATGCAAATCAATTTATAATTTTTTGAAATGCATTTTTCTGGATATTTTTGTTGTTATTCTGTCTCTCACTATTAAAATAAACCTACCAATAAAATGATAGACTGATCAGTTCTTTGTCAGTGGGCACACAAACATGATCAGCAGGGGATCAAATGCTTTTTTCCCTCACTGTATATAGGCCTAAGTTACATTCCATGATCACTGGAAAAGGTCAGTACATTTAATGTCAGAATGACTTTCACACACAGGAAATATCCAAATGCTGTGACCTCACTGACAAAATCTAATTTTCTCCGTATCCTAATTAAACACTCTACATATACATCCTACTTTACCCTTATACAGTAGCTGCCTGTGAGTACCCTCCATATGCACAGTTCTTCACTAGAAGGTCTAGCAAAGTGTGGTTTTCACTTTCCATTCCGTAGTATTATGTTTCCCCCCAAATGCAGGCATTCTTTTTACAGCTGTACTCATCCTTATTTGGCAATTTTACAGCAGACAAGAGAGCACATCAAATACAAGAAACCAAAAAGTGTTTCTTTTGCAGGTAGATTAAATTTTTACAAAGTAGATTTTTAACGCTAGTTCACATCTGTGTGGTGTGTTTCTGGTGCGTTACCATTGAGTTCTATAAAATGTGCATTTTGATGAAAGTGCGTCATGCAGGACTTTTTTAATGTACTGCACCCAAAACACACAGGTGTGAGCTAATGTGTATTGTAATTGACTATTCTTTCACTATGTATCCTATTTATGACACCTACAATGATTTCAGCAACTAGCTATTAAACTTCCAAGAGAAACCTCATAACGAACACGCTTTTTGCAATTTTGTCCTCTGTGACCCATCTGCACTATTGGGTATGAATTTAATTAATTTTAAAGTGCCACATTTTATTTTCTAGACATTAAAAATGATTTATGCAACGGCACCTGCAGCTTCAATGCCAAGTAAGTGAAACCTTTTACTAGAAATAATATTTTAATAAAAATATCTTAAAAAAAAAAAGAAATAATATTTTAGATCTAGTAAAAATAATGACCTTGCTGTGTGCTTCCTGAGTACCATTTTAGATGAGGATAAAAACATAGAAAAGAGACGGCAGAAAAACACTGAGTAGTCCAAGTCTGCCCATTTTTTTTTTCTTTTTGTTAACTTTTTGTCTGAGTATAGATCTATGTTTGTCCCAAGCATGTTTGAAGCTATTTACTATTGACTGTCTCATTTACCTCTGCTCCAAGTTTATTCCAAACTTCAACTACCCTTTCAGTAAAATAATACTTAAAGAGGAAGTAAACCCAGATTGGGTTTACTTCCTCTGCATGCCCCTGCAAAGTAGATGCATAATGGGCTACTATGCATCGCATAGTAGCCCATTATGTGCCACTTACCTGCAAATGAAGCCTGCGATGTCCAGCGCTATCCCCTGTGCTGGCGGCGTCCATCTTTAGCCCCTCTTTCTTCCGGGGCCGCGACTCAGGCTCTGTGACTGGCCGGAGTCACATGACATCACATGCACGCGGGAGCCGCCAGTGACGGCACGGAGGCCGTTTCTTCACTGCGCATGTGCCGAAATTACGTCGGCAATGCTAGTACACTGCATATCTCCTGAACCGTGCAGATTTGGGAGATATTCAGGGCACCTACAGGTAAGCCTTATCATAGGCTTACCTGTAGGTTAAAGTGGTTGAAGTGGTTGTCATGAATACCTATGTGACCAGGCCATGTATCTCCATAATGCGGGTTCAGATCTGGTTGCTACTGGAAACTAACCACTAGGGAGGGAGCAAAACAATGACCCCTTCTCTACTGGAGGACCTGTCACCTTACTAGGTACCACGCTTAACGACTGGTTGCTTGGTGTCTTTGAACTTGTGCTTGGTTATTCTTAGCAACAGCATTTCTGTTTCTTATCTTGCAGAGTTAACCCTTTGGTAACAGTGTTACTTCATACCCCTTTGTGCCTTACCCTTGTTCTTTAGATATGCCAGACATACCAGAACTAACATGCACCCCTCTGAATAACTTCAGACCATGCTTGGAACAATTCATGTAACTTTACTGAAGAGACATCAACATTAGGCTCCATGCACACTGGGCTTAAATAAAACGCCAGTTTCCTCGGCAGAAAAAAATGCTCATATAGAGTGTTTTTATACACAGTTTAGGTGTGTTTAGATGAGTTTATAATTTTTTCTGCCAGAAAGCTACAATCATAAACACAAACCAGAAGGATTTCTTTTTCCTGCCTCTAAACACTGAGCTCAAAATACGGCTCTAATCATTCTAATGTGCATGGACACATTCAGCTCCTTCTACAGGTAAAACACAAAACTCCTGCAGAAACAGCGGTTTTTAAGCCAGTATGCATGGAGCCTTTCAGTCCAATATGAACAAGTCCAATCCTTAACTATAACTACAGCTGTGTGGCTGCCCAGGCATCCCTCTGTGAAGTGGTTGTCCATCTTGGTGCTCTCCATGGCTTGGATATCCTTGGGTGCCTTCAGTAGACTGCAAGGCACTGTAGTCCCAAAACCACAAATTGAGCCAAGAGTGGGAATGGGAGACCTTAGACCTTAGCCTTCCCCCCTTTTTATACCACAGGTGGGCTGGCTGGGACCAAAAAAGCCTGGGAACTGAGTCCACACATAATTGAACCCTTTCCTCCAGTCTGGGCTAGCTGCTAACTTACTAAATCATTAACCTGTCTACATTTGCCCTCCTCTTTTTGCAAGCCACCACAGCTGCAACTACAGCAGTAAATAACAGCACCCAGTAAGCACAACAGTTTTACAAACAAGAAAACATTTTAAGGTAGTAAAATACTAACTTCCAAGTGGCAACCATAAAAGCAAAACATTAAGTCTTTTCTTTAAACCTAATAATCAGGTCAGGCAATGGAACTCAATGGAACAGCCCGTGACTGGGCAAGTATCCATTACCTGGTGAACAACCAGATAAGCATAGTCCGGCTTGACCATCTCGATCTGATCCATAAAAATGTGCCGTCCAAGTTTCCAGTCTCGATAGATCTGGTGGAATTGAACATCAATAAATTAATTCTGGTACTAAAACTCTTGAAGGCGTTTAAGCAATCAGAGTCTCTCCCAGATGGCCCGGCTATTGATTTTAGGACATTCCTTCTCCAGCTATCAGCATACGTGCTTGGGCACGTATGGGAACATATAGCTGTATTTCCTGAGGACGTAGGTATCATAAGAATCTTGATAACTCGGTTAGCTTATGGCCTGGAGGAACCAACCCTTGCGGGATGTGAGCATCTGCATTGCAGTGAGTCTTTTCCCGCAGCCGCCCACTGCGTGACCTGGAAGCAGGTGGTGCTGGAGCTTCCTCTGGGGCCCAAGGTAGGAAAATGACAACCTCAGGGTGGATGGGTGTCCTCCTTGCTGCTGTTGAACATGAATGTGCTCCAGGACACCTTGATGAATTACTCTGGATGGGTGGACAAAGGTTGTGGCTGCAGCTGAAGCACTCAGAAGCAGGGACAGCGGCCCCACAGGTTCTGGCACAGGAGAATCCAAGAGGCTAGTGGTGTCCGGGAGAGTCTAGAAGCGTATCACTGCAACTGTAGATTCTGACAGTACGGCAATGAGTAGGTCTGGCGAATCCTGAGAAGAGGTGGTCGCGGTTGCAACATTCCAGATGGGCAGATCTCCTGTGGCAGGTGGTTTGGTCACCTGCTCGACCCACATTTCCTCGGGAGAATGAGGGCAGGGGTGCTCGGGTCTTTGGAGGCGACGGACAAGCTTGGAAGTTACCTGGGTTATTGACAACCCATCAAGGCACAGCAGTCCCAAAACCACTAGTTGAGTCAAGAATGGGAGCAGGAGCCCTTGGACCTCAGCCTTCGCCTGGGAACTGAGCGCACACATAACTGAAACCTTTCCCCCAGCTTGGGCCAGCTGCTAACTTAATGATCAGTGTTAACACAACCTGCCTACAATGTTATTGGTTGATATGTAGAAAGAGTCAGGGCAGCCATCAGAAATTTTGGGGCCCTTTACACAGCTTTAGGCCTGCCCCCCTCCCAGGTCTTGCTACCAACATTCCCCAGTGGCCATCCCACCAAGTCCTTCAGTGCACCCACTTATTTTATTTTAACACTCTTACAACTTAATATATCCTCCATTCCATGTCCTCCTCCTTCTCCAGTCTCATCTCTTCCATCCCATGTACTCCTCCTCCAGTTCCATCCCCCCATCAACATGTCCTCCTCCTCCAATTCCATCCCATGTCCTCCTCCTCCTCTAGTCCCATCTCATCCATACCATGTCCTCCTCCTCCATCTCATATCCTTCATACCACATCCCTCTCCTCCTCCATCTCATGTCCTCTTGTCCCATCGCCCTTATCCCATGCCCTTCTGCTCCTTGAGTCCCATCCCCCCATCCCATGTTCTCCTCTTCCAGTTTCATGTCCCCCATGCCACGTCCTCCTCTTCCTGCCTCATCTTTCCCTTCCCACATTCTTCTCTTCCAGTCTCATATCCCCATCCCACGTCGTCCTTCCAGTTTCATCTCCCCCATCCCACGTCCTCCTCTTCCAGTCTCATCTCCCCCATCCCAGTCTCATCTCTCCCATCCCACCGCCTCCTCTTCCAGTCTCATGTCCCCCATTAAATATCCTCCTCCATCCCATGTCGTCCTCCTCCAACCTCCTGCGCCCTCACTACAGTCCTGATCCAGGTAATATACCTCAGTATTTGCTCCCTCTTTGGTCCCGGGGCTCACCTCACTCTCTCCAGACACACAGCTCTGATCGATCACACTTCCATATTCAAACTTCCCTCTGAAAATCTCTTTTCCTGCTAGAGAATTGCCTTACTCATCAAAGTGTCGGGTCCGGATGGCACGCTATGCGCCTGGACAGACTGCTGAGAATAATGGTGGTGGGGGGAGATGTTGGAGAGGGCCAGGAGAGAGACCGAGTGGTGGGGGAAGCAGCAGCTGGTTGAGAGAGCAGACAGGGCTGATGCTGCACCTGCGGCTCTTATTTCCGAGACTCAGTGTGGGACATAGCCATCTTGGGTTATACTTACCTGCACTGCACAACAATATTGCACAGAAAGGTTTCTTATCTCCTTTTCTGGCAGTCCCCACTGGCACTGTCAGCAACTTTGGGTGCCTCCTGCAGCAAGCTGGATTCTAAGGAGGCATCAATGCGTGTTTAGGGACAGAGGGGGCTAGGACAGGTGCCTTAGTGTAGTGAATGCATTGCGGTACATACGTTTAGACTTTAGGACTACTGTAATTACTTACTAAGTGGAACTTCACTCTCCCAATCAACATTGATTATTTTAATCCTCATGCTGCCAGCATTAGTAAATAGATACGAAAGTATTCATATTTACTGGTTTTAAACTTGTGTTATTTTATTTTTTACATTTCTTCCTGCTTTCTTGGCTAGGGGGGTGTTTTTCAAAGTGTTTTCTCAACAAATCAAAGCATAGAGTCATGGATGGATGGAGGAGTTTGTTTTGAATATTAAAAATGAATTAAATTATGTTTTTGGTTTGTGGTGCTCAGATCCGCTTTAATTTTTTTTTTTCTCAATCACTGGCCTGGAACAAGCTTGAAGACCAAAAGCTTTAATTTGGCTGTATACTTGTTCCAAGTAAATGGCTTAGAATGTGTATGTGTTAAAATCATCAGCATTACAGCCAAGCAACTAGCATTTCCAAAATCAGTTCATGATTGGCAGACTTTGGATTTTTTTTTAGATGAGTAATTTTGTTCTCACCTATTGCTTTTGATTACCTTGAGACGAACAGATTCTCCTTTCAGTTTCATTTTTTTCAGTTGTATTCCAGGACCTACAAACACCACAGGAAATTGCACCTGCCTTGCTGGATATACAGGAAACGGCACACATTGTACAGGTATGGGAAAGATTTGTGGGCCTTAGTCCTTTATGTTAATATAGCTTGGGCAACAATTTCATTATGATCAGCATAATGTGTTGCTATCATAGCTAAAGCCTGGTACACACCACTAGTATCTTTTTCGTTCAACCCAACGGGTTGAAAAAAAAAAAACCTGACAGATTCGGTTGGAGCCACTGTACTAACAATCCGACGTTAGTACAGCGATCTGACCTGCTGTGTTCTGACACGGGGACGCCCCCTCCCCTCCAAAACACTCTGATCAGCGCTCTTTGCCATTGGCTGAGAGCGATGATCAGGGAGCCGGTCGGCTGCTGGTTTTCCAGCATGTGCGTCTGACAAAAGCCAGCCAAATGGACCAGCTGCCTTACACACAGGCCAAATGTTGGCTGTTTTTTATTGAATCGTCCAATATCGCCCGACATTTGGCCTGTGTGTATGGAGTCTATTTGTTAACACATTCTTTAGAATGCATCTCATCTTGCTACATCCTTGTTGAAACTGAGCCCTAATCCAATCTTTACATTTCTCCTGCATGTGAGTGGGCAGCAGCAGGGCAATGCAGTCCTGGCAGCTGATCAGATGGAAGCCTGTCAGGGCATCTTAAGGGCCCATTCACAACCTAGAAATGTAAACATGTGCAAGAGCTCTTGCACATGGATGTTCAATACACTGCATTCAGATCCAAATGGTATACAGTTCTGAATGAAGCAGTATTTGCTAGGGGCTCATTCACACAGCTCTTTTTTGGTTTGTAATGTTTAGCTTTGTAAATTAAAACAAGAAAACAAGTGCAGACACAGAATGGCCTTGGCTTTCAGTCATTCTGTCAGTTATAAAAATGGTAACATACAAGCTTAATTCACAAAGCTAACACAACAGGATATGTATACTTCTATAACCACTTCGGCTCCGGAAGATTTTACACCCTTCATGGATGACCAGGTAATTTTTTGCTATGCAGCACTGCGATACTTTAACTGACAATTGCGCGGTCATGCAACACTGTACCCAAACTGAATTGAAATAATTTTTCTCAAACAAATAGAGCCTTTCTTTTGGTGGTATTTGATCATCTCTGGGTTTTTTATTTTTTATTATATAAACAAAAAAGATCAACAATTTTGAAAAAATAAACGCACTATTTTTTACTTTCTGTTATAAGACATATCCCATAAAAAATGTAATCTCTTCATAAATGTTTAGCCAAAATGTATTCTGCTACATGAATTTGGTAAAAACAATCCCAATAAATGTATATTGATTGGTTTTTGTGAAAGTTTTAGCGTCTACAAATATATGGATATACTGCAATTATTTTTTTTTTATATATACTGTTAATGGCGATGGTCAGTGACTTCTAGTGGGACAGAGTGCAATCTGACAATTTGTGGGAACTAACTACCACTGACATCACCAGTGACATCATTATAGTGATCAGTGCAAATAATATGCACTGTCACTGTATTAATGACACTAGGCAGGAAGGGGTTAACATCTAGGGCAATCAAGGGGTTAACTATGTCCCTAACAAGTGTTTATGTGTTAACTGTGTGCTGCTTTTACTGGGATCTAGTTGTTTTCATGCTCTGCTTAGCAACTAGACACCCGTCACTGAACACAGCTCTGTGCTGTTTACACTCACAGAGCTGTGTTCCGTGAAGCTCAGAGCCGATTGCCGGGTGCTGGCATTCAATCACTGACATGGACCCCATGATCACATGTGCGCCCCCTACCTGGAAGTGCAGAATCACATACACATACACGTGATTCTGCACAGCCGGCACAGAGCATGGTCGGTAAGTGGTTATAAGAAAAATTACATTGCTTTTCAATTAAGTCCAGTGAGATTTGAAACATACTACCACATGGATGAAAAGAGAAGGACATAGTCTGATGTTAAAGCATATGTAAACAAAAAATATATATATTTTGCAGGTTACAAATTCTTAGATGTGGTGGCAGCATTTTGTTTTCTTTTTTTCTCCGGCTAAGTACAGTTTCAGCAGATACAGAAAATACCTGTTGATCTTGCAAGAAATGCAGCAGGGCTGCCAACAGTTAGTAAATTTACTGACGGTTTTTAAAAATCTGCCATTTTTACAGGTGGCAGCAAATGTCCATTAGAGAAATTTTATGTCAGTAAAAATCATAACTTTTTTCAGGCAGCTTAGTGTTGGCTTGCAAGTGTAAGAAAGAACCCATTAACAGTTTGATGCAGCACCAGCAACCACTTATCTAGGCAAAGTTTGAAGTCAGTTGGGATTATCTTTAAATAGAAGCAGACGGAAGGAGCAGGTGGCATTTGCCGGTCCTGCTCCTCTTGTATGATGTGCATGAGAGTGATCTCAACTGTGCTCCGCCTGCCACCTCACTGCATAGATAGGTAGTTGGAACCCAGTGCTTGTCTGTCAGCAACCGCTCCTGAAGCCTGATCTCACGGCCCCACGTGCCCCGCAGCTACACTACACTCTCCTCCTGAGTAACCTATCCTGCTCTTATGCAGCCACAGTTCTCTACCATGTACTGTCAAGGAGGGGGTGTTTGGGGGTGTGAGTAGAGCACTGGGGGAGGGGGAGATTTGGGAGAAAAGGGGGCACATCTGAACCCTGCACTCCGTATGCAGCACACCCCTGAAACCTGCACGCAAAAGACACTGGGTGTGCGATCTGCTGGATTGTCAATATAATCCCAATGACACCCCAAACACAGATCACAAACCTAGTGCACTGGATCACATGGAACCGCATTACCCATACAATCTGCTGCATGTGCTTTTTTTTTTTTTTTTTTTTTAAGTGGTGCATGCAGTGCAATTGCTGCCCTTTTTAAATGAGAATTCGAGGAAGGTCAGTGCTCAATGGGTTAAAGGAAACAGTAAAAAAATGCTGAATCAATGGGACCCCAAATCATAGTTTTAGTAAAAAAAAGCCTTACAATACCACTGGAGACCACCGGGGGTGTGAGGAGCCACCGACATCCAGGATTGCCGACCGTGGTGCACGGAGGCGCCAATAGCCATGCTGTACAAGATGGATCCAAGGGGGTGTACAGCTCACTGGCCGGAAATTTTTTTACTATTTCCTTTAACCCATTGAGTGCTTACCTTCCTTGAATTCTCTGCAAGTGACATTTCCAAGATGTTTTTTCGGTCAGCTGTACTGGATGGGCTCAGCCATTCACCCAGGAATTAATTAAATTCATCTGTCATGGTCCATGGTTTAGCGCTTGAGGATTTTTTTCTTGTTACTTTGTGCCCTTTCAAATGAATGGACTGAAAATCTCTCTGTTTCATAGGAATTGCATTCCTTTTTGATTCCGGTGTGAACTGGCCTTTTATCTATGTGCATTGACTTAAGCATGAGGCTTTGTATACACCTAAATAAAAGGAGATAAATAGTGATGGCTGAAGGGTTTAACCATATCCAGATAAATCTGAGGGTAAGACCCCTTTCACACGATCGGACCGCTCGGATCCGTCTGTCCGTTTTTCAGACAGATCTGAGCGGGCCACCCATAGACCTCTATGGGCAGATGGATGTCAGTGGAGATGTGTCCGCTGACGCTCGTCTACCATCAGGTCCGTCAAGATCCGCAAAAATAGACGTATGGGTGATACGTTCACCATCCATCCTGCGGATCGGATGAAAATGGACAGGCGGATCCGTTTGCATCCAATCTGCCCATAGAGTACAGCGGGAAGCTGGTGGACCCCGCTGAGCGGATCTGCTTCCTGTGAAAGGGGCCTAAAGCCAGCATGATGAAAGAAAAAACCTGAACTAACACAAGCGATGTTAGTACAGCAAACTCTCCTGCTGTGCTATTGTGTACTGCCAGGGGGACTGTCCCCCTACCAGAATACACTGATCAGCCCTGCCAGCCATTGGTTTTCCAGCATGCCAATCTGATAGAAGCTGGCTTTTGTCTAGCAGGGAGCTGTACACACGGGACGAAAGTTGGCCGGTTCCTGCTGAACTGACAGTTTTCGGATGATTTTCAGCCTGTGTGTACCCGACTTAAGGCTAGCAATGCATTATGCAATTGCTCAATTTTAACTGACCATGTCAATGGGGGAATCAATATCTCAGTACTATTGTGTTCTGATGGTGGGAAGCTTTCCCTACTGGCAGAATATAATGATGGCTGCTATCGGCTATAGCTGCCAGCACTGTTCGCACAAAAAAAAGTGACAGGCTGGTTGTACCCAAGTTATAGATCAACTTCAGTACAACCAGCCTGCCCATAGATGGTTCAAACTGTGTCCGGTTCCTGCTGAACCCGCCAAATTTCAATTAGTCTATGACCAGCTTTAAAGATGGTCATATATTGATCAGCTTTTTCAATCAGCCAGTGGGCTGATAGAGTTATAACTGAACTGATTCTCCCATCCACACTTACAAGGTGGATGCAGGAATCCTCCCCACTGAGCTATTCGATTCTGACAAAGAGTCTCCTCTGCTATCAGTATACATTGATCAGTGCTACCACCTGTAGGCAAGTTGAACTGTGTTTGGTTCTAGTAAGTTAGTGGCTGGCCATGGCCGAGGGAAAGGGTTAACTTTTGTAAGCTCAGTTCCCAGGCTTTGGTCCTAGCCGGCCCACCTGTGCTATAAAAAAGAGTGAAGGCTGAGGTTCAGGTCTCTTCCTTGTAGAACTGGTTAGTTCCACTCTGTTCGTGTATTGAGGCTGTTGCTCCTTACAGTCCACTGAAGACACTGGGACTTTTCATGAACAATGCCATAACGGACTGACTCTCGCCTTATAGAGGTATACCTGGGCAGCCACACCACAATATTTAGGGTTAGGGGAAGGACGTTGTTCATGTTGAACCGTACACTGCAACCTGCTTAATAAAAGTTACTTTAACTGTTATGAGCCTGGTCTGAAATTATTCAAACGGGTGCATGTTGGTTCTGGCGTATCTAAAGAAGCTGGGTCTGTATAGCACAATGGGGTATGAAGTTATGCCACTACAAAAGGGTTAACTTGGCAAGACAAGGAGAAGGCGCGTAGTTGCTAAGAGTAACCAAGCACAAGTTCAAGACACCAAACAACCAGTCATTAGGCGTGGTACCTGGTTAGGTGATCTGGTAGCGAGGGCTCAATGTCCTGGCTCCCTCCCTAGCAGTCGGTATCCAAAAGCAACTGGATCCGAACCCATGTTATGGAGATCTATGGCCTGGTCATGGGGTATGTGAAGGTACAGAGGTACTCTGGACTGATGGAGTGGGTGCTGGCTCAGCATGTCCCTCCTAATGCAACATCTATCAAGGTACAGTGTGTAGTGACACTGGACACCACATTTACAGAGGAAGTCTGTAAATACTGCACACAGTGAAGGCTCATTTCTAAGTCGGGGAACTGCCTTAATGTTAGATTTTTTTACATGATGACCACAGTTTCTGCCTGGTCCCAGGCATTGATGAGCACGCTCTGTGTGAAAGATACCCCTGCCTGCAGGGCGAGTAGGCCCTACCCACAAACGGATTAGACAAGAATTTACCATCAATCATGTTCAAGAGTAGTCAATCATTAGATTGAATACTCTAAAACCGCACTGGCCAGAGATGGATCGAAATTCAGCCCCTATGAACCGGCCAAATTTTGATCCTCTATGGCCAACTTAAGGCTAGTCATACACATTAAGATTTCTCTTGTCCAGCCCGTGGATTAATAGATTCCCCCATCCACACCAAACAGCGTGGTTAGAGGTATTTCCCCTGCTGGCTGTTGTATTTGAACAGCTGCTGCTCCCATAGTAGTCAGAATACCCAGATAGTGACTGCATCCGATTGGCTGCAGTCAATGTTTCGTTGAGTATTTTACACCCGGCTTCTTTGATTTTCAGATCAAAGTTTGTTGAGCCAGGTGGGACCAACAGGGCCACCCACAGCTCAAATTTCAGCTGATTCAGCATGAATCAACCAAAACTGGAGTCGTGTATGGCCAGCATAAGTAATCACCTGGTCATAGCCCAGTGATATCATATATACAGTGTATTACCATAGATGTGTAAGATCTTTTCTGAGTTTCAGACATCTCAGGGCTATCCCAGTACAGAATAGTGAAAGTTCCTGCAGATAGCCATAACTTTACAGATTATGTTGTACTTATCATAATGAGTTTACAAACGAAAAAGCAATACCCTCCAAAATAAGCCATGATATTGTTATTATTTAAATGCAAAAAGCACTTAGCCCTGGTTCACATTGATACTTTGAAATCGCTGCTACTCAGGGGAGGGCTGGCAGCATTAGACCTGGGGGCAAGTCCAGTGAAGTGGCCCATTGAACCACTGAATCAGCTCACCATCCATGCCCACCTGGTTTTATAATGGACATTGATATTTGAAGCAAGACAAATATAATACAATGTGGTAACATAATTTAATGGTAATAGCAACAAAGGAGGTTTAACAAAAATAATGCTTCAATGCAGCTCATCAGTGCCTACCAATGCAGCCTCACCAGTGCCCATCAATGCAGCCTCACCAGTGCCCATCAATGCAGCCTCACCAGTGCCCATTAGTGCAGCCTCATTGGTGCCCATCAATGCAGCCTCATCAGTGCCCATCAATGCAGCCTCACCAGTGCCCATCAATGCAGCCTCACCAGTGCCCATTAATGCAGCCTCAGCAGTGCCCATCCAATGCAGCCTGCAATGCAGAGAGAGGAGAGACACCAGATTACACAGAGCGGGGATCTCCCGCTTACCTGGTGCGGCCGCTGTCATATGAAGTGCCGCCTCCTGGACCGGCTCCTATGATAGACATCACCAGTGTGCTGTTTATTATAGAAGCTGGTCCAGGAGATAGGACTTTGTAAGTGGGAGATCCCCACTCTGTGTGATCTGGCGCCCAATGGGCCCAATGGGAGCCATGGTAGGGCTGAGCCTGGGCGCACCCCACTTTGCCTGCAGTGAGTTGATGGCTGCGCCCCTGGCCCCTACTTCCTTCCTGCGCAAGAAGAAAAAAGTGTGAGCAGGCAGCGGCTGTTGGCCATTTTGAATGTAAGTTAGGGTGGCCTGGGGGGCAATGCAGGCTTGGAGACTTCTATCATAGAAGTCAACGCAAGCCGCCTGAGATCGCCCTGAAAATAGTGCAGGGACCATTTTTCTAAGGCGGAGCGAAGCGATTCGCTCCTATTACAACGGTCCCATTTGCACAGCATTGTAGCGAATTGTCAGGCGACTCAAGTCGCAAACAAATTCAAGCAGAAACTGTCCAAAAACTCACAAGTTCAATGGATGCAAGACTTGTGAAGCTGTTATCAAATAAGGGGCCCTATGTTAAAATGTAAAGTGACCGCCAGAGATCGCCCTGAAAATAGTGCAGGGACCATTTTTCTAAGGCGGAGCGAAGCGATTCGCTCCTATTAGAACGGTCCCATTTGCACAGCATTGAGGCGAATTGTCAGGCGACTCAAGTTGCCTGACAATTTGCCTAGATGTGAACGGGCCGCGAAGTCACGCCGCATCGCGCCGCGGAAGTGTGAACCGGCCCTAAAGGAGGGTGTTCCACATTATTAAGCAGAGCACCAATTTCAAGCAATATGGGGAAGAAAAGGGATCTCTCTGCTGCCAAAAAGAGTGAAATAGTTCAATGCCTTGGACGAGGTATGAAAACATTAGATATTTCACGAAAACGTAAGCGTGATCATCGCACTATTAAGAGATTTGTGGCCGATTCAGAGCACAGATGGGTTTGTGCAGATAAAGACACATTGAGGAAGATTTCTGCCAGATCCATGCATCGGATCAAGAGAGCAGCTGCTAAAACACCATTACATAGCAGCAAACAGATATTTGAAGCTGCTGGTGCCTCTGGAGTCCCACGGACATCAAGGTGTAGAGTCCTCCAGAGTCATGCATAAACCTTCCATTCGGCCACCACTAACCAATGCTCACAAGCAGAAATGGCTGCATTGGGCAGAAAAATACATGAAGACTAATTTTCAAACAGTCCTGTTCACTGATGAGTGCCGTGCAACCCTGGATGGTCCAGATGGATGGAGTAGTGGATGATTGGTGGATGGCCACCTTGTTCCAACAAGGCTGCAATGTCAGCAATGTGGTGGTGGAGTCATGTTTTGGGCCGGAATCATGGGAAGAGAGCTGGTCAGTGCCTTTAGGGTCCCCGAAGGTGTAAAGATGACCTCTGCAAAGTATGTGGAGTTCCTGACTGACCACTTCCTTCCCTGGTACAGAAGGAAGAACTAGGCTTTCCTTAATAAAATCATCTTCATGCATGACAATGCACCATCTCATGCTGCAAAGAATACCTCTGCATCAATGGCTGCTATGGGGATAAAAGGAGAGAAAGTCATGGCATGGCCTCCATCCTCCCCTGACCTCAATCCTAATGAGAACCTTTGGAGCATCCTCAAGCAAAAGATCTATGAGGGTGGGAGGCAGTTTACATCCAAACAGCAGCTCTGGGAGGCTATTCTGACATCTTGCAAACAAATTCAAGCTGAAACTGTCAAAAAACTCACAAGTTCAATGGATGCAAGACTTGTGAAACTGCTATCAAATTAGGGGCCCTATGTTAAAATGTAACGTGACCTGTTAAAATGTTTATAAAGTTAAAATGTTGTTCAAAGTTTGATTGAAATAGCTTTTGATTTCAGTAAATATGCTGCAAACACAACAAATGACAATTATCAGTTTTTTACAACCTATATAGTGTTTTGAAACTTACTGTGCGTAATAATTTGGAACAGTGCATTGTAAGTTTTTTATTTTGAAAAAAAATACTGTTATCATTAGGAGGTTTTTCGAATAAAATTTGAATTGTACTCTTAATAGTTGATGATAACATGAGAATTATGCTGACTGTTGTTTACATCAATTATTTAGGTAAATGAGAAAAATATAATTTGCATAATAATTTGGAACAGGGTGTAAAGGGATGCAGACCCTGCAATTTTCCCCATTAGAGCTTTGTAGGTTCAGCAGCTGGTTAATAATTATGAAACCACTCCTATGAGGCCTGGTTCACATCTATGCAGGTTGCAGTTTGCATATTCCAGCTGCATTTTGCTTTTTTCAATACAGGTTTTTGATCCATTGAAGCCTATGGAATCAAAAACCAGAAAATAGTCCCTGGCCCCGCCCTATAGACAAAAGACGTCTACAGGTCGGTTGTTTAATTCTGGGAGGATGTACTATGACGTCCTTCCATGAACGCGCTTCCCGCCGGGAACATCTGTGACCGCCGAGTCCAGGGAACCCGGCGCATCACGGATCGCGTTGAATGGCTGCTGTGAGCGACCTTTTACCACGTGATCTAATGACAGAGTGATCACATGTAAACAAGCCAGCGGAATTGCCGGCTTTTCTCTCCCCTCTCCACACCGATCGGTGCATTGTGAGAGGAGAGGGGGGAGAGAGGACGTGCTGCAGCACTGTGGGTGATGTGTAGCAACGCTGCTAAGCGCTGCTAAGTGACAGGCTGCAACCCCCACCATCCATCCACCCCCACCACCCACCCAGCCATCCTCACCCCATCCATGCTTACCCACCCATCCATCCTCACCCCATCCATCCATCTATGCTCACCCACCCATCCTCATCCATCCATCCAGCCATCCTCACCCAGCCATGCTCACCCATCCAGCCATGCATGCTCAGCCACCCATCCATGCTCACCCAGCCATCCATCCATGCTCACCCACCCAGCCGTGCTCCCCCGGCCATGCTCACCCATCCATCCATCCATCCATGCTCACCCACCCAGCCATGCTCACCCATCCAGCTGTGCTCACCCATCCATCCATCCACGCTCATCCAGCCATCCATCCATCCACGCTCATCCAGCCATCCATCTATGCTCACCCACCCAGCCATGCTCACCCATCCATCCTTACCCACCTAGCCGTGCTCACCCAGCCATCCATTCATGTTCACCCATCCATCCATGCTCACCCTGCCATCCATCCATGCTCACCCACCCAGCCGTGCTTACCCAGCCATCCATCCATGCTCACCCATCCATCCATCCATACTCACCCACCCAGCCATGCTCACCCACCCTCCGTGCTCAGTCACCCCCATCCATGCTCATCCATACCCATCCATCCTCAGTCATCCTCATCCGTGCTCTTCCATCCCCATCCATGCTCAGTCACCCCCATCCATGCTCATCCATACCCATCCATCCTCAGTCATCCTCATCCGTGCTCTTCCATCCCCATCCATGCTCAGTCATCCCCATCCGTGGTTAGTCATCCCCATCCGTGCTCAGTCATCCCCACCCGTGCTCATCCATCCCCATCCATGGCTCATCCATCCCCATCCATGGCTCATTTGTGCCTCATTCATGCTTATCCATACCACAGCAGTTCTCATCTGTGACACATCTGTGCCACTACCCTGCCAATCCGTGCCACTACAGTGCCCATCCGTGCCACTACAGTGCCCATCCATGCCACTACAGTGCCCATCCATGCCACTATAGTGCCCATCTGTGCCACTACACCGCTCATCCGTGCCACTACACTGCCCATCCGTGCCACTACAGTGCCTATCCATGCCACCACAGTGCCTCACAATATTGTAAATGGTAGTCGAATTAGATTTGAAATGTATGCCCCTAGAACAGGCTGACAGTGCTCCCTGCATGTTGGGCCTCTGTATGTGGCCAGGCTGTGTAAAAGTGTCACACATGTGGTTTTGCCATACTCGGGAGGAGTAGCAGAATATTTTGTTGAGTGTAATTTTTGCTTGGTACATGCTATATGTTAGAAATATTGTATAAATTGACAACTTTGTGTAAAAAAAAAATGCGTTTTCTTTTTCATTTGCGTTTTCATTTTCTTTCCACATTTTCCAAAAACTTGTGGAAAAAATGACATTTTCAAAAGACTCATTATGCCTCATAGTATATACATTGGGGGGTTTGCTTTCCAAAATGGGGTCATTTTTTGGGCGTTTCAATTGTCCTGGTGCTTCAGGACTTTCAAATATGTGTAATTTATGCTCCTAGAATGCTTGATGGTTCTCCCTGCATGTTGGGCCTCTGTATGTGGCCAGGCTGTGTAAAAGTCTCACACATGTGGTATTGCCATACTCAGGAGGAGTAGTAGAATCTGTTTTGGGATGTAATTTGTGGTATGCATATGCTAGGTGTGAGAAATAACCTGTTAACATATGACAATTTTGTGAAAAAAAAATCTTCATTTTGCAAAGAATTGTGGGAAAAAATTACAACTTCAAAAAATTCACCATGCCTCTTACTAAATACCTTGGAATGTCTACTTTCCAAAAAGGGGCATTTAGGGGGTATTTGTACTTTCCTGGCTTGTTAGAGTCTCAGGAAATGAGATAGGCCGTCAGTACACCAGGTGTGATCAATATTCAGTGATTGCCACCATAGCTTGTAGACTCTATAACAGTGGTTCTCAACTCCTGTCCTCAGGACCCACTTACAGGCCAGGTTTGCAGGATAACTGAAATACATCACAGGTAGAGTTGAGCGAACACCTGGAAGTTCGGGTTCTGCTGGTCCGTCCGAACTTCGGGACAAAGTCCGGGTCCGGGGCTTCAAGCCTGCCTGGTCGTCTTGGGCTTGAAGGTCCACAAGCGAGTTGAGATGGACACTACATAAAGTCAATAGGACGTTTGGACCGGACATTCACCCAGGACTCCTGTCCTCAACTCTTGGTGACAATATCTCAGATGTTCGATACCACCGTTAGTGACTTATAACTAGTGTGGACCACATGACTGCCGGATAGAGTAAAGGACTCTGAGATTGTTCGGTCCTTTCATGTTTATGGGGGATTTACGGGGAAAAACCTTTCATCTGTAAGGTTCCATAAATCATTCTCCGTACCACTTAA